>JANRGW010036053.1:7631-34760 GCA_024733675.1 Psilopsiagon aymara
AAAAGGGGGAAGTGAGTGAACAAACTGCGTGGCTGATTTATGGTTTAAACCACGACACCATATTAAGCTGAGATTTTCTAAGGTTACCTGGCTTATTCCCACATGTTCACAATTAGAGAGAAGCAACCAGAGGAAGGACTTCCTAAACTACTGGAACTGATTCATGCTGAAGAAGCTTAGGACAGTAATAGGTACCCCCATTACTGTACCTATTCACTATAATAAAACTCCATCACTGCAAAAAGTCACTATTCCTGATTATAAGCCACAGCTTAAAGAAGTCAGACTGGCTTAGACATCACAATTATATTGTCTTTGGCTTTTGCCATCTGCAGACGCATGAGACAAAGCAATTCAGTGCGCCTGTAAAACACACTCTGACGATTTCTGCATATGACAGGCTGGAGTAAACTCCTGGGAGGAAGAAGAGTCTCCAAGCTGAAACCAACATCAAGACGTCAGCTTAGCTTTTGAATATACCGTGCATTACTAATGAAAAGAAGAATGTCAGTGATGTTTTTACCAGGGGACTTCCGGACTACTCATCCTTAATTATAGCCGTACTTCAATAATTAATCTTAACAGCTCCTCAGTCTCTCTCCCTCACAGACACAGGGTGTGATTTTTGTCAGACATATGAACTTCAATCTTACTGCTGCTTTCATAAAAGTCAGCACACAAAACAGTCCAATGAAAAGAAATCTGAAATAATTCTTACTCTTCGAACATGAAATCATTCCTTGTCTTCTACAGAAAAATCACAAGAAAACTGTGAATTAAAAAACACCATTGGACACAAGAAGTAACACTTGCTTTCTTTCCACAAGAGGCAACAATCCTTCCCCCTGTCTGGAACACATCAAAAAGACAAATGGGAGGCCCAAATGACCCCATACACTTCCACATTCTGGATTTCTCACGCGGCGTTAATAACTGAGCCACACCAAAGCCCTTGTCGTGACCCTGTCGGCCTCCTCCAGTGCGGGCCATAATGTTGATCTATAATTAGCCCAGGTACTACTAGAAGACATAAAATAAACAAATAAATAAGGATGACAGTAAACACATTCCAAAATCCAGCCAGTTAACTGCACCTGTCCCTGCATGACTTTGGCATGGTGCGTGGCCGGCCACCGTTTCAAAAGTCACTGCCTCCCTCTGTGCTCCCATTGCAAGAGATTCATAGACACCCGCTTACTGCTTAGGAAGAGGAAACACAGAAAACTGACCTCTGAAGTGACAGGTTCCTTCTCACTTTTGTATCTGTCATGTGAAGTATTAAGCATAGAATACAGACAAAACATTGTTCTTTTGAAGATAATGAAATTCTTTTTAAAACAAGAAGCCCAGGCCTTACAGAGCTTTGTTCCTACACCTTCCTGCTGCAGTCAAGTGGGCTTACGTTAGGCACTTTGTGTTACTCATATCTGAGGTTGTTCCACTAATTCATTAATAAGAGGTTGCTGTTTTCAGTAAGTTGCACTACTGCTTGGGAAAGTTCTGAGCAGCCAGAGAGGCAAAGCCTGGGGAAATTGAGCATATAGGGAGTTCCCAGTAGAATAAAACAGCCGTGATCCCCACAGATGGAGCCACAATGTCCAGGCAGAGGGGGAAAGACAGACATACAGAAAAAAAAGACAGACTTACTTGCTGGAGTTAAGAATCACAGTGTAAATACACAGATGATTTTCTAGCTACAGATGAACAGAACAGTCAAAACATCTTAGGAGGATGCAGTGAAAACTGTCAGACAGAAAAGCTGATCTTGTTTCACGTGAGAGGATATAAGGAAGATAGAGAGATGGGTTTGTTTTTTTCTCTAACAAGCTGTTGCTTCCAGTACTCTGGCTAAGGCTGCTGCTTTATGTTTTTTCTGATGTGCACAAAAACTTCCTAAGCCTTGGTTAATACAGAACTACAGTGCTTCCACTGTAATGAAGGTTACAGCTGAATTTCTATATTTAAGCCTGACTCTTAGCCAAAATCTTAAGTCTACAAAATGGGCAGGAATATAACACTCAGTTTATATTCCAATCTCCAAATCCATCCAATTTTTTCACACAAACACAGGTTTTCCATCTATTTTAGAATGACTAAATACAGTTTGTGGTTCCATGACACAATTTTTCACATAAAAAAGAAAAAAGCAAGCCCATCCAGTGGCAGACTAAAGTCTCAATTTTGCAAGCTGATTCACGCTGGCTGACACCCTATGCCCACTCCCACTGACGTTAATGGAAGAAAAACACCACTGTCCCAGTAGCTGTTTGTGTGCTTGGTAGAAGGACATCAACAGCCTTTGGTGCAAGGACCATACCGCACTGCATGATGCTTACCACCTTCCCAAAATAGTTCAAGAAATCACTCTCGTCAGCTGCTAACGAAGCTACAAACGAAGGACCAAGAACACGGCGTCAGCCAAAAAATCAGAGCTATTCCAGAGCCGGTGTGGGGCAGACTTTTTAAGAATCTGGGATGGCCATGCTGTGAATGACAGCTATGGAGGGGCAGTCTGCATCTCAGTCATGTAATGAGGATAGTTACTTATAGATGTACGGCTCCTTCAGCCACCCTTCCTTAGGGCCAATGCTTCGCAAAAAGGAGCAGGCAGGTGTGTGATTAATTAGTGGGATTTTTTGTAATTCTAAAGAGGGGCCCATGATCAGGGCTGTTTATATAGACAAGAAAATAAATGAAAGTGGCATTTTCTTGCATACCCTCCTGACTTCATTCAGTGTTTACAGAGACCACTATTTTAACACATGCTGCTGAAAATAGAGATGCATTTCACATATCCTACCGCACGGCTCTCTTTTTGCCCTGAACTGTCTGGAGCTTCTGTCGGCTACATCAACACGGGCATGCCTGCTGGCAGCTGCACCTGACTGAGTGAAAGCAGGGACGCTGTATTACTAATTATTATTACTATTTTAAGCAAAACGCTGTGGGTGCTGCTCTGCCTGCTTGCCCGCCAACAGCAGGCAGCCCGGGCAGCGGCAGGACCGTCCCCGTCCCCCCCCCCCCAGCGTGGCGGCTGAACAGCGGGGAAGTGGGATGAACCGCTTTCCTCGCCCTCTACCCCTCCAGCACAGAGGGGAGTGGGGGAAGGGCAGCCCAAGGCAAGGCAGGGCGCTCCCTGCCCACACTCCGGCGACGGGGCAGAGGGTGCAGAAAGAGGGCGTCCTGTTCCTCCGCCGTCCCATTCCCCTTAGGGCCGCCGGTACCTCTCGGAGTCGCGACCGTCGAAGAAGACGAAGTCTCCGCTCTGGACGCACTTGGCGCAGGTGAGGCGGCGGCGCGTGGTGTTGCAGAGCGGGCACCGCTCCACCGCCACGTAGAGCCCCTCCGCGTCCTCCTCGGCACCCCGCAGCGCCGCCGGCCCGGGCCCGGCCCCACCGCCCTGCGGCCGGCAGCCGCTGGGAGCCGCCATGATGGGCTCCCCGCGCCGCCGGTCACGTGGGACTTTGTGCGCGGACAGGGGCATTGTGGGAAGCGGGCGCTGAGGAGGAGGGGGCGCCCGTTCGAGCGCGGCCCCGCGCCGGGCGGGCGGGGAGCGGTCCCGGCTGCAGCCGCGTCTGGTGCGGGAGGACAGGCTGCCTGCTCCCAGAGCGGGGGGCACGCTGGGCGAGCTGCAGTAGGCAGCGGGCAGATCAGCCCGGCTGCACCGGGGCTGGGCGGGAGTTGTGAGGTAAAAAAAAAGCTTGGAGAGCTTAAAGTTTATTGTTTAAGGCCTGCAGTAAGCAGCGTGGTTGTATTCTGCTTGCTGCGGTGCTGGGTGCTCACGTGAACCTCAACAGGCGCTGCAGGATGGGACACCTCGACGAGTTACCCTCACTGCAGGCGGCAAGCAGCCCTGCTGCATGGACTACATACACCAGCCGGCCCCTATGTAATACCACCAACGCTAATCTGTGTAGAACAATTTGTGCAATAGCAGTGTCAACTCTTGATACACATCCTGAAGAGTGACAGACTAAGAGGTTTCCTCACCCCAGCCTAAAGGTTTTCGCCAGAATCAGGAGTTAAATAGATATTATCAACCAGTATGTAGAAATAAAGAACAAGTTATTTGCATCAGAATACAGCGGGAAACACCAGGCAATTAGCAGAGACAAGATAGAGTCCACAGAAGCCAGAATAACTTAAAGCAAAAAAAGAAAAAATACGCCCCAGGTAAAATAAAAACCCCAGCCTACACTGTTCCCATTCCTAGTGTATTGAAGTGCCAAAAAACATCAGAACAATGACAGTTGTTTCCAAGAGTTACCAGAAGCAAACATTAACTTAATCAGTAACTCAGTGAAAAGGCACAGAGCTCATTTCTTACCTTTAAGTCTGTATCTGTACTTGTAAAGAGCATTAACTTTACTAGTGAAATTATGTGGCAAGCTCTTAATTAAAATGTAATATATTGAAGAGGGGTCATCTTAGATAAACTTTTCCCAGCATGCCAGTAAAAGCAGGGTTGTTTTCTTTCACTTGCAAAAGACTATTGTAACTTAACCTCATAAGCTATGACAGCTACAGGATAAATAAAAGTCACACCCGTAGTTACGGAAAGTCTGCAGTGTTAGAAAACAAACAGAAGTGAGCCTCTGTTTAGAGTAGATTTGAGTGTGGAAATCTACAGTTTGACTGTGACAAAGAAACTGATAACTGTTAGGACTAGTTTATCATTAGGAAGTGCATGAAGTTTCCCAAACTTCTTTTCCAGAGGAGCAGAGACACAGTTGCAAACGCACTTGAAACATATTACAAAACCAGAAATTGAAATCATGTCTCCACTGAATCAGAAATAAACTTGCGACAGCAAAACTAAGCCCAGCAAAACTGCAACGCCCTGTTCTGTATTAAGCCGTTGCCCATATTGTGCATTTCGACAAAGGACAGACTAAGCTTTTGGCCCGGGTTACACTTAAATCATCTAACAGCAACCTCTAGTGGTGTTTCCTGACACAGCTATCTCATCTTTAATAGGAAACAAGGGGAGGACGCAACACAAACTTCAGCAGCACCAGAGCCCTGTTTTGGAAAACACAACCTTGCTTCCAGGGAATCATGGAAGGTACCAGAACAGTCAAGAGATCGCCTTTGCAGTGTTCCTACTTGCGTCACCAGTCTGAACATGACACTTTTTGCAAAGGAAGCCTTAAGTTCACTTGGAGAAAAAACCACAAGAACCCTGTTGCTTTACCTGAAATTTACAAAATTTGATATAGTGCCAGGGGTTGAAGTCTGATTAAATATCCCATATAATTAAGTCTTGAGCATCCAAGGCTTTTTGCATTTTCCTCAAGACCATTTTAGAGCCAGTTCCCTAATGAACACGATCTTGTCTGTCTCAAGCAACAGACTCCCATCATCTGAGGGAACTTCTGCCATAACAAGTGGGTACCAGTTTCGTTAAAAAGCTAATTGTCATGAAAATTAGATAACTTGTTCAGTTACACCTCCCCCAACATGCTTTTTAGGTATGTTCCAGCAGTCAGGGGCCTTGAACATTTTCTCTGTAAAAGGAGTACTGACACCATTACACACAAGAGTTTATCCAACCAGTAGGATCAGAAGGATTTGGTATATGTCCTCTACAAGCTCTGTCTTCAAAATGGTGAAATCAACTCATGCTGGATTTTTTAGGTTATATTGTAGGTAAAATATATTTTGAGTTTAAATATGAAAATACAACATTGCAGGAGCTCAACTGCAGTACACTTAATGTTGAGGATTTTGGTAAAGCTAGTTTGAAGTGCAGCATTAGTGCCGTCTTAGCCCTTCAGTAGCAGAAAAAAAGACACATGGTTCCTATTATAAAATACTTCTAAGCACCACCTTAATATACATTATATTCAAACTTTTCAGCTTGTCAGAAGCTGTCAGAACACAAGTGGGTTACAGACAGCTAATCTGAAAGCAAAAAACCTGACAATTTCAGAAACTATAGAAAGGTATCAGCATTTATAGCATTCAGAACAGTATTGTTTGCTTAGTAATCCACAGCAGTACAGGTGGGTCCAGGAATACCCTTGCTTCTGTTCCATGCATAGTAATACAAACCCATGTATTATTCTTAGTTGCTTTGTGGGCCATGTTATGATGGTTTCTTGAAACCTTTTAGAATGGGGTAGATGTTCTCAAATGCCTCATAGATTTCAGAACGCTCTTTTGCTCCTGTAAAGACAATAGAGAAAAAAAAGAAACCCACAAGAATTAACAGAGTTGAGAATAACTGAATACAACTCAAACCTAACAAGATTACAAACCATGAAGAAATAGGAATTGAAAGTAACTTACTATTGGTCTGAGGCAGCATTTCTATCACATTTCCTCCACCTCAGAAAGAAGAATTTCTAGCTTGCTTTCTTTAAGACTAAACTTTTATTTAATCTGTGAAACCAAACCAGCAGTTAGGTACTCTTGACAGCTGCAAAACATTGGCCTGGAGGGGGGGTAGACAGGGAAAAGGCAACTGAGAACCACCATGGTGTTATCTGCTTAACAGTGACAGCTATGCCTGTCCACACATCAGTGGAAAACCAGACAAGAAATCGATTTTTTTTAATACTGGAAGTTGAGCCATACATTGAGGACTCCCCATCTCCAGTTCTGAGAAGCTATTTTTAAGCTTTGTTAAGGCACCTGTGATTTCAAGGCTAGCCTTTTCTATGTTACCACACTTAAATCTTTAATACCAAGTCTTGTACAATAACTGTATTGCAGTAGACAGGAATATTCCTTACTACTGGCACTATATCATGCTAGTACAACAAGCATCAGCTACAAGAAAATTGCGTTTAAATGAATTAGCAGTTGGATTAAATGCCACTCAGGATGACTGTGCAAACCCTTCCCTCAGAACACACTTGGCCATGACTAAGTCACCTGCATTCCTACAACCTTCTCTTCCAAAAGTAAGGTTACTTTCAAGTTGCTTTCTTGATTAGGAAAAAAACACCTCTCAGCTCAAATTCAGTTCTGTCCTTAACAGCTGGGCTCAGTGTTCACAGACAGGGACTTACCTTCATGCTTCTGGTCCTCCTGCACACTCAAGGGTATTATAATTAGTGTAAAAATAGCTTGCAAAAATGCAAGTTATCAGTGGAATAGAACAGTCCAGTGTGATTTTACTGGACACAAGAAGGTGGGGGGACATTGGAGGGGGAAGCATTTAAGCTTAGTACAGAGTGCCCCATTTTCAGTTAATTTGTGATTTATGGTGGCAAGAATCTCTGGCTAAGGCAGGCACTTCTCTTTTGTCTTTTACATAACTCAAAGTATTCAGGTCCTCTGGAAACAAGTACCATTTACCTTTCAGTACATCAGAATAAGAGTATTTCACAAGCTTTGGAAAAGGATGCGATAGGAACATACACTTGGGAATTCAACATTTTTTGACATAGGATCTGAGGTACAGATAGTTACTGAGTCTGCTTACTTGGCAAGGCTTTTGCCTCATGAGTGTTTTGGCCAGACAGCCTGGAACAAGTTCTTAGATCTCCACCCTTTCCTCTAATAATCCCTTCTTAATGTTTAAGTGAAGTGTTTTAAGAAGTTTGCTTCCTGTCCAAGGAATTTTAAATTGCTTATTGTGATATTCATATGCAAGCAACTAAGTAATTATTAGCATATCATCATCCTGTTGGGATTCTGTACATTAACACATGGCATTATGCTATGAATAAGGATACTCAGATCTAAGGACATTGAAATCTGAGACAGTACATGAAGTAGTATGAGCTTCTAGTGCAACAATACAGATATTGTTATCTGCAGAAAACACAGATAAGCAGTAGACGTTAAAATGATTGAGTGGCTTTACTGTTACAAGATAGGCATTTAGCTAATGTTCAATTTAAATATTCTCAGAAGATGTGGTGGCTCTTGATTACAGATGTAAAGAGGGAGACCACTTACCAGTCAGTACAACTTTTCCAGACACAAAGATAAGCAGCACTATCCTTGGTTTGACCATCCTATAAATAAGGCCAGGAAACAGTTCAGGTTCATAGCTGTTTCAAAACAAGCAGGTAAGATGAGTAAAATGCAAATACTGTTTTCACTGTCATACACATGAAGTGCTCTTTAATTATATTAGCAATAGAATAGTTAAACCTAGATTTTGGCTAGCTACCCAGAGAAAGGCTAGTCAGGTTTTAGATATCTTTAAAAGAATCACAGTCATCCCAGTTGGAGCTGATCGGAGTTCTTCATGCTTACTTTTAAAGACTTCTGAGCCACTTCTGAAAGTGATTTTTCCATAGCATTTAAAAAGTATTGTAGTCTTCAAATAGTACTGAAATCTTTCTTAGTCTGCAGAAACTCCTTATCAGGAATGATCTTGCACAGTAAAGAAGAGATGACAGCCGAGCCAATCTTTTATATTTAGTCTCCAAATTAAATGCAATGTACTAAGTGCAGTGCTAATAAAAGACAATTTTTATTTTTTCAGTGCCAAAATCTTCATCTTTTCCTCACTGATGGCAATATCAAGCCCATCTTGGAGGCACAGCTTGTCCATCACTCAGCTACAGGCTTACTTTAAATTGATGGCTAAGACACCCAGAGAGAAAGAACCTAAGCAATATTCCAGAAACACACGATATTTTCAGTTCTGTATTCTGCAGCTGCAGTCTGGCTTCATACCTGAAGGTTAGAAACCTTATCCTTGCAGATAACTCCCTTCAAATCAGATGCCTAAGAGGCCCTCTTTGTACTGAAGGTTCACAATGGAGCAAAGACACAGACCAGGTTAAAGTAGCTTAAGAGCTGCTGCAATTAGACCTGAAGCGCTTAATCCAGACTGGTTATTTTCCTATTGACATGGTCTGCAGTGCTGAAAAATACCCACTAAGGTTTGGTATTGCACTTGGCAGTAACAGAAGACTAGTAAAATTGTGATCACTGCTCAGGTTAATGAAAGTCTCTGGCAGACATTGCTGATACACAGCAACAGAGAGAGTGTCAACAATACTCACAATCAAAGAAAGCTTTTACAAAAAAGAATATCTTCATTAACCAACTGAGCAAACAACCCAGGAACTTCCTGCAGTTCTTCAGCCCTTCATCTTAACCAGATCTAATGCACATCCAATTTACCCCAGAAGCAACTCAAACACTAGTGCAGTATGCTCTCAGGTGCAAGATTTCTAAAGCTGGTGTTTATGGTGTCCCTGCAAAGAAAAAGCAGTGAACACCACACAGGAGGGCAATTTAGAAGAACACTTCACTGTTGAATTGTGCCAGTCATGGTTTCAAGCACTGGAAGCTTTACTGCTAGCTCCTGTATGTTATCCCAGCAATTAAGCAGAGGGTCACTGTGGCTTGTGCCCCACTTGGAACAGGTATTATTGCAGAAAACTTCACTATCTTTATCATCACACATGGCATCTACAGCCATTTCATGCTTGATGAACCAGTGAGCATTGTCTTTAATGAGTAAAAGGCATGTTTGATATTTATTATCTGGTTAATTATTATTCTTTTTTTGCCAGGCTCGTAAGCCTCAGCATTTGCATCTGTTTGGCAGCTTACAAAAGACACTGCTCCAAGTTGTAACTGACTTCCACATACCTGCTAAACTGCTGGTGAGTGAGAACCAAGCCTTCCAGGCGAATGGGAAACCTCACATCACAGCTCCCAACCATATTCTGTATCTTGAAGTCCAGGAACTTGGCAGGGAACCCAAGCTTCTGTACCACACGTGCATACTTCCTGGCTGCAAGACGTGATTGCTCTTCACTAAAGAAAGGGCAGAGGGGGAAAGCAGCTTTGATTAGTGCTTTCTTCTGCTCTCAAGATGGAAGTCAGTTTAGAGCCACCATCACGCTAATCTAAACTCCAGAAAAAATATGCAACTGCTCAAAACAGCAAGCCTCTATCCCCTGAACCACTTCCATGAGCTAGAGAAGTAAGGCACTTTTGTCAATGACTTTCCTGTGATCCATGTGAATACACTGCAGCTTGCTGCATCATCCAGGAGTTTCCTTTCTCACTTCTTTACACAGGGTTCTCAGAGCTGATCCAAGAGGTAGACTGCAAACACCAGTAGAATCACCTAGCCACTAGGGGTGGTGGCAGGGGTTGGAGAAGAGTCCTCCTAAACTGTTATTGCATTATCTCACTGACAGTTTAGGGCTATAAAAACTAAGGCAGCTGCTGAACTTGAGAACAGCTTCAGAGTACAGAAATAAGATGTGCTTTTATCCAGTCCCATTTTCTCTAGAGGCAGATGTGTTGACCAGTGAACACAGACACTGAGGAGAGACTTGACAGACAAAAGTTATGTCCTAACTCACTTAAGTTGGTGAGAAATGCAAATAGCCCCTTATCAGTTCCTGGGCTTTTAACAGATCTTTTAATAGCTTTTCTGCTGATGTCTGTTCAGCTCAATCTTTATGCAAGGACAGAAGTACACAGTTCAGTAATTACTAAGCTGCCTCATGAAGAAAGCGAGACATTTTTCAATGCCAGTGCTTCATTGTTTTCTTGCAATTATGACAGCCTTTTGCTAGACAATTTAAACAAGGCTTTCTGACACTGTTCATCAGAAATAGGCAGAGCTACAAGACCCAGATCTTTAGAGGGAAGGAAAAGCACAAAACAAAAAATACCTTTTTGCTCCTGTGCAGACCATTTTTCCTGAACTGAAGATTAGGGCTGTTGTTCGTGGCTCCCTGATTCTCATGATCACAGCAGCAAACCTCTACAAATTCAAAGGAAGACCTCACTATCCAGCTATGGGATTTAATTGGTACTGTATTTTCTGTTCATTCTTCCAAGAACGGTCACTTTCAAAGCTCAACACAGCATACATTTGTTTGTGAGTCTTTGTTTACCACTGTGAAGTTATTTACACACACACACACACCCTCCCCCCAGGACCAGAGGGCTTAAAACTACAAATACAGGACTACTGCTTTGTCCATTATATTTTGTTCAGCAGTCTGGAGTCACCTTTAGAAAGCCCATTATTCCCAGTGAAATTCTACAGTCTAGGCCACTTTCTATAAGTATCATGTAATATCAGTTTGACTCCAGTAATTGTTTTTTTTATTCAGCCAGGAGTTTCACAGCTTTTGTCCCTCCCATTGAGGGCTGCTTGAGCCATTTCAGCTGGAGGTAGCTGGCCACGTGTGGGAAGATTTACCTCCTTTCTTTAAATAGCTTAGTAACATCTCACTGCTGGGGATTTATTCAAATTAAAGACATATCATTGTGGTCCCCTGTATTTCTTTTAAGAGGCCCAAGTTATAGATTCTTATGATTTTCCCCTGTGGGTCAAGATGGTGCTCTTTGAGTACACAGCTCATAATGAATTTGCATATTAGAGTCCATCAGCACTGAGGAAGATAAGTCCTTAATATTTACCTTTGGGTTATATTCTGCATTTCTGGCATGCAGAGCTATGTTCTTCAGATCTAGTTTACAAGCCAAATTTACAGTCGACACTATATTCCTGAGGAATGAGAAGGGAATTTCTTTATTGTAAAAGCAAGCCACTGCAGAGCCAACCCCCAACCCCCTCCAATTAATAATCACCATGAACTAATTTTCTGCCTACCTATTCCCTACTCTAATATTAAGCTACTTTTGGCAAAACTTAAGTAATTCAATACCAGAATTACTGTTTCTGAGCTATAACAGGGTATGAAATTATTAGTCCCTGAATACTAACTTCATGTGCCTTCCAATAACTACAGCACTGAAGCCTTCTATAGCTTTGAATTGAACCATTACTGAGTATTTGCAGACTTACTACAGCAATTAAATTAGTTTAAAGTATATTATTCTCTACTGGTATAAACTACTTCATAGTTGCTCTAGCCTGGACAGGACCTTTAAATGAGATCAGAATTTCTCACACTTCTTTTCATGCCCCTTTCCCTTGCTCACTTCAGACTGTTTTCTGCTCTCAGAAAAGCAGGCTGACATCTTTAAATCCCTAGAGTCTGCTGTCACCCTTAACATTCTGCTTGCTGGAATAAATCCTCCTTTTCAAGTATTTTTGTCTTCTCATCCTGCAGACTGAAATATCTAGCAGTACATGCTATATATAATTTCTACCAAACAGTTCTCCCTCTGAGACTCCAGCTCCTGCCTCCCAGAAGAGACTTTTTCCTCTTAACAAGCCAGAGGCATTTCAGATGCTCACTCACCCATCATGTTTATCAAGTCCACTCTCCCATTTTGCTAAGCTGTGTACTGTTCCATGCCACTTCCATTTTTGTGTTGCACTGATCAGCCCAGTATCCAGTTGCCTTCTAATATTGTCAGCTCATTTGCTCCATGCCTCCTCAAAGGGGAGAAACTACCCCTCTATACTTTTTATTTGGTGGGCTTATTTAAGCCCAAACTCTGCTTGCTATGTTCTCAGAAGTCAGAGCAGTACCTTGCAGTTTTAGCAAAGCTATGACTTATATATGCTATATGTATAATACCTAAACTTACTGTAACTGAGGAACTATGCCAGAGCTTTCCGATGCAGGTGTCACTGGGGTCATAGGAGTCATTGGTATCAGGGGACGACATGTGCCAGATGCTTCAGGAGATGATTGAGTTGCACCTGGGTATGACAAGCTG
The DNA here is from genome assembly GCA_024733675.1 of Psilopsiagon aymara. Classification (NCBI taxonomy): domain Eukaryota; kingdom Metazoa; phylum Chordata; class Aves; order Psittaciformes; family Psittacidae; genus Psilopsiagon; species Psilopsiagon aymara. The sequence continues at coordinate 20,208 of JANRGW010036053.1, forward strand.
CTTTCATCCACAAAGATGCCACTGTCCTCATTTCTTGATATTGACCCATCAAGTTCTTTTTGCTTTTCATAACCATCTTCAGATAGATTTTGTTCTTTGTCATCTTGCGTAATGTCTGGAAGAAAGCTGAGATCCACAGAGAAGTCTGTAGAAAGATCTTTGGGCTGATTCAATTGAGAACCAAACACATCTTCAGTGGTTTGAATTGGAAGGTCTACATCATAAGGACTCATGGGAGTAAACAGCTGCGGACTAGCTGAGAGGTCATCCTTGAATGAAGAAAAAGTGTCATTAAAGCTCTTGTATTAAAACATTTACTTTAGCTGTAAGACTAAATTAAGATTGATCTTCTGTTCAATGAGGAAGTTTCATTAATTTTTTTCCCCAATACATATTAAATAATCTTTAAGATCTGAAATTGTGTCTTTTGCTTGTCTATCAGCATATAAAAATCCAGGTAACTTCTATAGCACAGATGCACATTTTCCCACCACATTTCAAAGGCAGCCTAGAACACTGCTATAATACCACAAATTAAGAAATACCAAATACCTTCAGGTACAACTGGAGGTACAGTGCTGGCACTTTTCCCTTCACAGCCATTGTCATGCCTCAGTTATTCACATAACTGACACAACTGCTGACGACTTTTTTCCAAGGAAGACAGCTGGCATTTTCTGGCTGGCATTAACTCCTATTCAGTAATTTAATGTTACCCCTCCTTGCTACGGGAGGGCAGTGTCAATGTTGTTTTAGATTTGTGCAACAGAGGGCAGCAGCTCACAGAATCACGCGCAGTTATATCTTCAGAAGCTGGAGGTCACCAGACTAATTGAAGCTAGACAGTCAGCAAAGCCAGTGTCCTTTCACAGGTACCCTGCAATTTACCCACAAAGTTCTTGCGTACTAATTTATTATTAAAAGGTATTTAAAAGGCATCATAATATTGAAAAAGCAAGAGTTTAGAAAAGGATTTATTCCCTTCTCCATCAGCACATCAAGCCTCTAGTTATTAAATATATCTTCCAAGAAGGTGGTTTCTGCCAATACCCCCAGCAGCTGAGAACTTGGACTAGATGGTCTATACAAGAAGCTTTGTGTTTGTTCAGGCATTTTCGGCTTGAGATCTAAAAGGACTCGAAAAGTCCAAGCACATACCAGAACAAGGAACAGCACACAAGACTGAGGCTCTGAGTTGGCAGCAACCACCTGAGCTCCAGTGGGAACAGTTTCCAGATCAGTGCTCAATGCTTTCCAGCCCCGAGCTAGTGCTGCTCTATGTCCTGTGCTAATCACCTCACTTAATGCAACCATGCACAAGGGGAGATCTCTACTCCACGCTGTTTTTGCCTATAGACACTTGGAAAACCCTAAGTGACAAATCTTCCCAGAGAACCCCTACTAGCTTGAATACAGATGTGATCAGGTCAAGCTCTGAAAGGACCACCAATGCCTACATTCGAAACTGTTTCTAAAGCTGATTTTTAGATGCAGAACCCCATATGTGATCAGTTGGGGCAGAGTGCTATTGAGTAAGACAAAGTACTCCAGAACCCATTGGCTTTTTGGAAAATGTGATCCAAGAGCACTACTTGAGAATTAAAAGGCCAGATACAAATGTATTAACAGTTACTAATAACAATATACTGAGCCTGTAGGAATATGCACATATCATACTAAAGGGCATCAAAGAATGTGATAATAGTAAAAAAAAAAAGCCTCAAACAACCCTCAGTTTGTGTCACAGCTTAAAGAAACTGATGGAAAAATAAAGTGTATATGAGGCTGGAATTATCAAATAGCTGTAAAACAAGTAAAGAAAAAAGTAACAAACTGCATAAACTAGGTCAAAACAGAAACCTTCATTTCTCATTGGGTCTCCATATAACTGGGGTGGGAAAAAGCACTTATAGGGTTAAGTGCTGGGGAAGATTGCCTTCTTGTTAGACAGATGCTCAGAGGATGTGAAAGGGGGCATAAGACCATGTTTGCATTGGGCTGGCTGCCAACAGTTATTGCTATAGACTCTAGGTTAATTAACTTTACTGAAGGTCTGATCAACTGCATAGCTTTGGACATCTCCCAGCAGCACCAGGAAGGAGACTTCACACATAGTTCCTGTCTGAGATCACTACATTTGGGGCAGCTTGAGGGGAAACAACCATTTTGACTTCCACTGCAGGCATCCCTGCAACCCACATACACAAATCAAATCCTTTAAGCAACAGACTTGGCTTTTTTTCCTTTCTGCAGTGGTATCTCACACATCTGCTACCATCAAACATCCCAGCAGGTCTGAAATACAGAAAGCTCAGGAGTATTTGTAAAACCCTGGTTATACCTCACCTCATTATGTACTTTGTAAGGCCGTATTCAGGGGGCTGTACTGGCTGCCATTCTGGATTTAAACAGCCTGCCCTAAACCCATTTTCTGAGCAGATAAGGGGCTTGTAACAACAGACAGGTATAGAAATAGGGGTGCCTGTGTGAAGACACTCAGCTGTGAGTCCAGCCCTCTCCTGGACCCTCACCCTGTGGTCTCTGCAACCTCCCGGTACCAAGTAATCTAAATACCAAAAACCAGAGAATTTTGCAAACGCATATGAAGCAACACGAAAAGACGCGAGCATCCTGCCCCATCAGTGCCAGCGCAGCACAGCCCAGCGCTCCGCTCCAACGCAGCGCAGCTCCTGCTTGAGCAGGATAAGAGCCACCTCCCCAGCAGACAGCTCCGTGCTCGCAGCAGCTCTGGGACCTTGCGGGCCGCTACTCCCCACCCGAGGCCATATGGGACAGCTCCCCGGTCACGGAAGGAGGAGCCCCGTGGCCGGGCCGCAGCTCATCAGAGCCGGGAGGGAAGCTCCCGCCGCGGAGCGTTGGTGGTATAGTGGTGAGCATAGCTGCCTTCCAAGCAGTTGACCCGGGTTCGATTCCCGGCCAACGCAGTTTCCTTTTTTCCTCCCGTACCTGCCCCTCACACCGCTCCAGATACCGCTCTAGTGGCGACACAGCATCCATGGCCGCAGCCAGCCGCCGCGGGCCCCCGCCGCGCTCCGGTCCCGGCTTTAACCCCGAGGGGCGGCACCGGGGCAGGTGCGGCTCCTCAGGGAGCGAAGCCGCGCGCAGCTGTGGCTTTGAGCCTTTCCAGCGCCGTCTGCAGCGGGGTGCTCCGTCCTGCGGAGAAACCCGGGAGCTCCGGCGTGCTTCGGAGGACGCAGAACTTGCTCCGGAGCTCACTTCCCTCTCAGGCTGAGCACGGACGTGGAGTTGGAGCCCTGGCTTGGACCTTGCCAGGATAATGCTTCACTTCTGGCGGGTGCTTTTTAGCGAGCAAGTGTAATGGGCCCTTAATTTCTCCCACCTGCCTCATGGACTGCAATAAGGCACATCTGGTCCTTTGAGGAGAGCGCCAGCCCAAAATGACAAACCTCAGACACGCCATTGCAATGGAATGGTGTGTTCTCAGATGGGCCGGTATTCCAAATAGAGTGAGGAAGCTATTAGGCCTGTTTGCTGCTGTTCTCCCCTTGCAGGTATTTTCCCCACTGGTGTCTCTGTTTCTGACCCTGTGAGCGATGATTTAATGCCATTCCCTCCTCAAAAGACTTGTGTGGAGAGTCTGGGTGTAGGAGCATGCTCCCAGGAGGGAGTTTGTGTTCTGTGCCGCTGATTGATGCTGCAGGAATGTCACCTGCCGATGCTGCTTGATTTGGGCACTGCTTGACTTGATGCCACTGGTTACTGTTGGCCCTGTCCCTGCTCTCCTGTCCTGTTGCTGCATGTGATGGATGAATGGGACACATCCGTTTCTGGGCTGGTGGATATGCTGACTGCTATGATCAATGTGTCCTGTTGCTCTGCTAGACAGGACTTTGCTTTCTGCTGTGAGATCTGCTTGCAAACAGCTACCTGAGCTGAAAAAACCCTTTAGAAGAAGATATCAAAGCCAGGCACACAGCAGGTCTTTGGGAGGTGCTGCCAGGCTCTTCTGGCTACCCTAGAGGCACAAAGGTTTAGGTTAGTAGCCTTTATCTGTGTTGCAGAGTGTATGTAGCTAATGAGCATCCTTCCCTCCTCAACACAGCCTGCTGGGCTGGTTTCATGGTATTTCTAGGACTCACCCTGCCCCAGTGCTTTACAGGTACCAAATACCCAGCCCCAGAAAACTCCAGCCTCAAGAAGGAAGATTTACATCATACAGCCCTTCCCCAAAGACCCTAGAGGCAAGTCAAGAAGTAAAGCAAGGAGAGGAGTCTCAGAGAGTTTGCACCTGGAATTATGGAGGCTGATGGGGCCAGCTGGGACCACCTGAGGATGGTTCAAGCTAAAATGTCCCATTTCAGCTGGCAGGTGATTAGGGTGGTTGCAGACCACTCCATGGCCTTGGCTGGTTTTGCCAGCACGACAGGGTACCGAGGGCTGAGCGGGCTTGGCCCCCACCGGTAGTGACAAGTGCAGCCTTCACAGGCTTCTTCATGGCAGTGTGGGCCTGCACTGCCCACAGGGGTGGTTGTATTCAACACAGGGGTTGTGCTGAATTTGTCTTGTCCTTACAATGGGATCTCATGGGGACAGGAAATTGGCGCTCCTTCAGTGTTGTGAACGCTTGCTGTGTTAAGGTTGGGAAGCTGGAGTCTTGTGTAGTAGTCATGGTGTTTCCCTGGTGTGGTCCTGCAGCTGTACTGCTGACTTGCCTCAGCTAATTAATCCTTTGTTGCAATGCAGAACCCCCTGGAGATGGGCTATGTTAATCTTGCAGCTCCTGGGATTTATTTGTCTGCATTTTGTGAACCTGAGATGGAGAGGTCAAACTGTGGTGATTAAGTGAGAGAGGCTACATCAGAGATGAACATAAAATACAGAACCTCTTAGTATTGGTGTTGCTTCCTGCCTTGGATAGGGGCATCCTGCAAATAGCGCAGGCATCACTGCCAAGTGATGTGATTTGGGGCAAGTTATGCAGTTGGTGCCTCTTCTGTTAGAAGGGTGTCAGATTGTTTACCCTTCTTGAGGTGAAGAAGGGAAAATGTTTAGAAAGCTGAGAGATTATCAGAGGAGTAAGGAGTCACATTCTGTGTGTGACTCAGGCTCTCAGGGTTGCTTTGATGTAAGAATCTTCTGGGAGCTGCCCAAGGGAGGGGAGGCATGGCTGTGCCTTGGGAGGGCTCTGTGCTCACAGCCTCCTCCTCAAGGCTGAACATCCACTTGTGGTGCCCAGCATGTTGGAGGCTCAGCAAGTGGGGGGCACAGTGAAGGGGAATCCCAGTGAGCGGAGGCCCAGGTAGTGGGAGGTCAAGAGGCCCCCTTTCCCTTTGGAAAGCAGCAGCCACCCAGAGCCAGGCCAAGGTGATTTGTGAGCAGGACCACTCAGAGCAGGGAAGGAAACCATGCTCCCTCTGCACTATGAAGGCAGTCGTTATACACAGCCCTGCATGGCGGGAGCCGGTTATGGGGTGATAAATCATCTGAAGTGCACAGTTACTGTAATGACAAATTGTCATGAGTCTTAATTAGCAAATTGCTTAATTTTACTTTAGAAAGTTGATGGTTGTGCTTTGTGTATTCTTTGTAAGCATCATTCAGTATCTTTCTTCCTTGGATAGCTAATTGGAGAAGACTATTCCAAAGTGCTTCCACTACTGTGCCTGTGTCAGTCTCTTAAACATCTCTGCAGCAGACATTCCTGCTTTAGCTGGATTCTTTAATCCGGTTGTGGGATGGGACTAATCACAGGAGTCTTTCAAAAACCTGGAAGGGACAAAGAGCAAGCCAGTAAGGAAGCTCTACCTGTTTTATTCGTTAGTGCTCTCACCAGCTGCCTTCTATTTTAGCATGCTGTAAATGTCTACCTGCTTGCTTTGAAGTTGGTTAATCTGGTTTGGCTTTATCTTCTTTTCAGGAGGATGTTTGAGAATTAAAAGCTCATGACTGACAATGCTCTGCTTTCTGCTCTCCTCAGCTTTATGCTAAACTTTTATAGAGGTAATTGTCTCAGAAGAGCATAGCTTATCTCAGGTGTATCTTGCATTTCCTGGTGCCCTTGCTGCCTGCAGCATTAAAGCCTGGCCTTTGGAGGAGATAGAAGAGCAACTGAGAGCAGGATCGTCTTCCAAGAAGAGAGGAATATGTTATGCACAAGATGTCTCCAAATGCAGCACATTCCAATTATGCCAGGATTCTATGCTTCTTGTTGCAAAGATAATTCCTTCTGTTATGTTTAGCTCTGTTTTGGTCCCTGAGCCTTGATTCCTTTCTGGCCAGGATGTAAATACAGTGAGGTTCTGAGGAGGACCCCAAAGTGGGGGTCAGAACAAAGTGCAGACAAGCTTCAGTGAGGTTGGTGGGCTCTGGGAGAGTGCAGGACCTGCACAGAGCTGGCAAGGCTCTCAAGAAGCTGCAGCACAAAAGGCATCTCAGAGGTAAATGCTGGACGCTGAAGTGCCTTCAGTCTGACAAGTGTGATGATCACACTCTCATACTTATTTATCCAATGGTACTGCATTCTAAACCTGATCAATGCTTAATAATGTAAGTATATAATGGATTTATTGCCAGGGAAAGAAGCCACTACAACTACTCACTGTGTAATAATAATTTGACTTTTAATTGTGAATGGTAAAGTGTATCATCATTAGGTTTTGCTGGTGTAAATACAAACATAATCAGGTTCATTAGATTTGATATTTGATTCTAACTTGCTCCTGTGTAAATCAAGATTCATGCTCTTAGAGAAGTGAGGTTACAATGACTTGAAATTGTGCTAGAATCTAGTTTAATTTTCAGGTTTACTGAGTGATGAAGAAGATTTGTGACTTCCCATTTACCTGAATCAGATGATGCAGCCCAGGTCACAGTGGTAAGGCTGCCACTTCTTTGTTCTGGTCAAACTGGGGCTCTCTTAACCCCTGAACAGGGCAGTAATGCGGGATTTGGTATTCTCTGCAAACATTAGCAGGCTCTCAGCATTTGTCTGCTAGTGAGTGCTCCTTCCATACATGCTGGCAGAGACAAGAGTGAAGTCAATGTTCAGCGTGCATTGACTTCTGGAAAAGGAAAGTCACTTCTGTCAGACGGAAAAGGGGTAAACTGGCTAGAAAAGAGCCATTTTTCCTGGCTTCTACCGCGCTATTATGTGTGATGAAGACACTAACTGCCCCCATCTCAGAGAATTGCTGAGAACCAGACCCAGAGAGTATTGCCAAATCCTCCCCTGAATGCCACAGGAAGCACTGTAAGTGAAAGTCATCTGTCTCAACTGAAAGGCTGAATGGTGTCTTTAAAACTGCACAGTTAACTTAGTTTAATTTTCTTATCTATGCAAAGCAGCAAATGAAGGCATTCTGTATGTTGTTTGCATAGAAATCCACTCATCCTGGCCCAGCTGTGCTCTTAAGCCTTGTACTGCAGTGCTGGGGAGAGCGCTTCGGGCTATCCTTATTTTTATTCTGTTTCACATTTAAAATATGGACAGAAAAGGGGAAAACAGGGGGGAGGAGGAGAAAAAAAGGTGAAGAGAGGGCTTTAAACATTGGCTGCCACCTTAATTGCAACCTAGCAATTAAGGGCTACAGGCTTTCTTGGACAGCTCCTCCATGAATGTCGCACACAGATATATCTGACACCTGGGTTCAGATGTATTCTTCCATACTTTTTGTTAAGTCATCTTTCTATTTTTTTTGCCAAATGGGCTGCCTAAATTGAATCGCATTTAAATGAGGTGAGTGTGAGATGGATCATCTGACTGCTGCTCTTTCACTCCAAGTTTTGTGACAAATTGCTCTAATGCAAACACCTTGTCTCATACCTTGAACTTGCTGCTGCAGTTCAATTCTGATCCTTTAAGCCTTATCTGGAAATAAACAATAGCACTCATGCATGTTTGCCCAGAGAAGCAGAGAGGTGTGCATATAGCAGATGCTAACAGACCTCTATTAATTTAGTTTGCAGGGGTCACAGGAACATTGAAGACATGAGCAATGACATTAGCATGTCTGGGACCTTCAGTGCAAGCTCTCCAAAAATTAGAACAGACACTGTGATGCTTTCACTGCTGTGTCAGCTGAGGTATGTCACCACTAGAGTTTTTATTAGCTTACTGTATAAGGAAGGACAACTAAATAGAATGCAAATACAATGAGCCGAGGAAGGGTGCTGACCAGTCACTGAAATCCCTGTAAAACTTAACTTTGTCTGAGTGATTAGCAAGATATAATGACTGACACTGTAATGAGTCTGCAGGGTATATGGCTCATGGATTAGTCAGTTCTCATTACCTCTTCCTCCAATTAACAGCTAGCAAATCGGAGTCAACAAGACCTCAGGAGAAACTGGACTTCCCTAAAATGCTACCAGATGTCAGCAGAAGCTCCAATCCCACCCCCTACCCCCACCCCCCTGTCCTGACCTTTTGGTACTTTTAACACACATAATTAGCTGTTAACGCAATCATGTTTCTGTCACCCTAGCTCTTTGCCTGTGGTCTGCCAATAAACGCAGTTAGCTTAGCCGTGATGAAAGAGTCCATGCCCAGCTCTGCCGTCATGTGCTCCTGCTCTTCATCTTGTTTCCACGCTCGTCCCAGCCAAGCTGGAGATTCCTTTTGGTACAGCCTTATCCCTCCATTTGGATCTTCGTCACTCTTCCTTGCTTTCTTTGCAGTTTCTGGTTGTTAGTATGTTTTCCTTTGAACAGGTTATGGCATTAGACTATGGACACCATATACATATTACACATATGGCTTTCTTATACATTAGCTTTTATGGTCAGTGTATAGAAATGGAACATGAGTTAATTCTCCCCATACAATCCAAGAGAGTATTATGGAATATTTTTATCTATTCGTGGTGTCTGCAGGCTGTGTAAGAAGCTATCTTGTTGTACCTTATAAAGGTGCTGCTTTTTTTCTCTTTTCTTCAGTTCACTTACCTGCAACTTGTCAAAATTAATTAAATGCTGTGATTGCTTTGGCCTCCATTCAGTGGGCATTTACTCAGCTCATAAATACAAGAGTAGCTCCACTGAGCTCTGCTTCCACTCAGTTTGCGTTGCTAAAGTATGCTCAGCAATGCTCTGAGGAAAATGAGAAACCCATATGGGCATGTGTTTGGGAGGGTCCTAATTTGGCTGTTTTATAAAACCCAAATCATGTTGCTCAATTCAATTAGGCTTTGCCTATTAATATTAAAACCACTCATATTTATCCACAGGTATTTTTATAGTCCCCTTTACTCCCAATTTGGCATGGGCAGTGCTGCTATCCAAAATAAATAAAGTGTGTGAAGACAGACAGTTTAAAGGCATTGAGGAATGTAGCTGTTTCAGACCTCTCACATCTCACTCAACTCTCACGTCATTTGTTAATGGGCCCACTTTTCCCTGTAGGACAATAACGCTTTTCTCTGTGACATTTAAGAAAAGACCTGCTAAACCTTCTTTTGTCCCTTAGGGTAAAATCAGTTTGAACTGGCTTCTTTTCTGGTGCCTTTCTGTTTTCCCTAGATAATCTGGGTTGGTTCTGTCCTTTCTATCCTCCAGGCCTTACAAACAGTATGATAAGAAACCCTTAGATGTCTTGTGAATCTAGACACAACATGGGCAGATGGTAGGTTCACTAGGGAGAGGCTTGTCACAATCTAAAAAGGTTGGATGTATAGGCAAAGAGAAGCATATTTGTTCATTTAAGTATAAGGAGCCAAAATAGCAACTTGCAGAGAGATGTATGGTTTGTGACACCATGGGGAGCTGTTTCTGGATCTCCTGGGACACTGGTGATCCTTCTGCTGTTTGCAGGATGTTTCCCTGGACACAAAGATTTGCAAACATTTCCATAGCTCCATCCACCCTTGGGATAGGGGTGTGTGTTACCACCGGTGGTAGCAAACTGGGGACCGGAGAACAAAGATCCCCCTGGCTTGACACTCATTGCACCAGGCAGGTGGCTGCATCCCTTGTGTGGCTGCAGACAAAATACCTTAGTATCAAACTTACTCTGCAGTGGCATAAACAGCTGGGATGGTTCCTGTGCTCTTTGATTCATCCCGACAGGCTACGAGCGCCCTTACAGCACAGCTCCTTGGAAGTTTGTCACAGCCTGACACACGCCTCTCCCATGATGCCTCACAGAGCTCAATCAATGTCCTTCCCTGGCTGTAAGAGGAAAAACATGCTGAGCCAGCCTTGCAGCCTGCTTCAGCAGAGGGATATCTTATCCTGCTACTGAAAGAGCCCTTGGAGCAGACGGTCTGTCTGACTTTCCATTTCTTTCCACTGCCACCCCCCCCATCCCTCACTGCATATTGTTTCTCTTCGCAGCAGGTCTGTGCTTAGAAAGGGCATTGTGTTGCTGTTGTAAACATTTTTTTTTTTTTTTCAAGGGAAAATACCTTTGTTCCATAGGTATTGATGAAGAAGAGAATTAAAACCTATTGCTGAAGGTAGAACAGCATAAATAACAACTTGGTAGTCTGAATGGTGAATAGGAGAAAGGATTTGAACTAATACTGCGATACCACACAAGGAGTGTTTTATGGGAGACAAGGTATTTTCTGTGTCATTTTTTCATTTGCTTTGCTCAACAGTACCCATTCAATCTTAAAAAATCACCTTCTACTATGGTGACAGCAAGAAAAGGGAAGAAAGAGTATTTGAAACTCACTTTGAAACAGTACTCAATGTGAATTCAAAGCCTGGTTATTATTGTGCAGCTAGGAAAGCTGCTTTTCTGTTCCTATGATCTCTTTAGCTTTGATACTGAAGCCTTGAAATCCCTAGACTAGAAATTAAATTCCACCTCTGTGGCCCAGACCTAATGACCCACTGGAGTCACAGCAAATAACTTTTCCTTTACTATGAGTTCTTCCAGCTCAAACTTCTGCTTTTCAGTCAAAATTGTAGTCTTTTGGAAGAAACAATAATGAAAACCTTGTGATACAAGCATAAGCATAATTAGCGACTTGAAAATGAGCAGAGATTATTCAAACTGGTGGCAGGCCCTGATTTTGCAGGGATTTAAGGGCTTATTTTATTCTGCTTGCACGTGTTAGCATGTAGAGCAGTCAGAAGGGCTGTGTCTTAGGGCTGATGGGGAATTTAGGGTGGCCATGACAAAGGCCAGAGGCAATGAGCTGTGCCATCAGGACACCTGGGTGAGATGCTGTACTTACGGCATCAGACAACAATTGCTGTTGCTACGCTGGGTATAAACTGCAGCATTTTGGGAGGGGACATGTGCAGGGCTTGGGTGTCTGGTACAGGAATAGCAGGTTGGGGAGGGGAAAGAAAGGGGTTTCCCATTGGGATTTCCATTTTATTTTACAAATGTGAAAGCTGACAGCAGGGAGTCCCAGGCGTATGGTAGGAGGTGAGGACTGAAGAGCATGAAAGGAAACTGAGAGAAGTTGTGATTTGAGTCTGATCACTCTGAAAGTGTTGGGCACTGAGATGTTTGGGTGGTTTAATTGTGCTGCTCAAAACTGGTCCTTTTTAAATGTGACAAAATTGAACAGAACAGTTTTAAATCCTTTTGTGGGCTTTTCACTGCTTTTCTATCATGGTAAGATCCAGAACTGGAAGGTGAAATTAGTTTATCAGTAGTTTTTCAGTGAGCGCTCAAACAGCTTCTAACAATTCACTTTATTAGCTGGATTTTCAGCAGTACAAAATGTGACCATGCTCATCCAAACTTAATAAAAAATGTAGATACATTGTGATAGTGTGTGGATTATGTGGATTATGTATCAGCCTGATGGATTTTCATACTGATCACACACAATGTCACGGTTTTGACCGTTGTTTCTTACTACGAGCTTTTAGTCTTCTCACAAGAGTTTCCAGCGTCATTTCTGCTGACAGATGCTGCTTAGGACAGATGTATTTTTATTCCTTTACGGTTGCCTTGGATCAAACATCTTTTTCATGTAGCTCAAGTCCTGCAGTGGAGTACTCCTAGTTTACTACTCCAAGAAGAAAACTGCAGTAATTTTTGTGATCTTCTTTAGAAGCAGTAGAAATCTTTTTTTGGCACGTGTGATCTAGTAATTTCCACTTTCTACCAGTTGCAGGAACTCACGCTTGTAAATAATATAGAAAAAACATGCAAATAAAGAGATACAGAGAAAATGCACCATTTGGTCATACTTTTTTCTTTTCTAGCTGGAACCAGTGGGGCGATGGAACCTGCAGGGTGTTTGTTTCTGGCAGAGATGGGGATCTATAAAGTTCTTTATATAAAATGCTAAATTGACAATAGTCAGCTTCCGTGACTTACAGCTAAGCACATAGCTCGCCTTTCTCCCAGGTTTCCCCTGAATCCACAGAGGTAAAGGCTTTTTTTTCCTGTGATCTGAGAAAGCAAAATTCCTGACAAAACTAATGACTTAGAGCTCCTGCGGCATTTTAAAACCTTTTCTTTTTCCTCATGAGTGGCTGCCTAATGTGAGTGGGATTTCAGTGATGGTTTGCATTATTTCCTCCCTGCAGTTGGGGATATTCAGCATCATTAGCCTGGCTGGCTGATCTGCACAGCGGTAGCTCTCCAGTGAGTCTTTCTACCAGGTTTCTCAGTCCACATAATATAGCTTATTGCCTTACATATTGAGCAATGTTCATACAACTGGGGGTCCATGGCAGGACCCCCATCCTCAATCATGGGGCAGCAAATTTGTTCCCGCTCCTGGGAAGTAGTGATTTGGTTCTGATGCCAGCTGGAAAACTCTGCTGTGGACAAAAGCAAATAAACATCAGCAAAGTCTGTTGCTGCTGAACCCTGCCATAACCACTGCACCTACTTAAATGGATAATACTACTCTGCTCTTGTGAGCCTTCACCTGCAGTACTGCATCCAGCTTTGGGACCCCAGACATAAGAAGGACATGGACCTGCTGGAGTGAGTCCAGAAGAGACCACTAAGAAGCTCAGAGGGCTGGAGTATCTCTGCTACAGAGGCAGGCTGAGAGAGCTGGGCTTGTTCAGCCCGGAGAAGAGAAGGCTCTGGAGAGATCTTAGAGCAGCTTCCAGTGCATGCATATCCATGGCTGGGATATGCTGAGCCAGGGAAGCTCTGGGATGAAGCAGCAAAATGCTGCTTTGTGTTTGAAGTTGCCACCTCCTGCACATCCCTGTGGCCGTCACTGCTGGCATGTACTTGCCTCTGGGCCTGCTTTGCCTTGCATGCAAAGGCACAGCTTCTGCCAGCATGCACCTTGCCTTTGCTCTGCATAGTTTGGAAACGCTGGGTTAGCCTGCAGCGGAGTGACACACATTGCTGGCAATGAGGGTAATGGTGAGCTCTTAGTGCAGCTCAATGCAAATCCTTCTTTGATACCAAGTGCTGTGGAGCAGCTGAGTTATCAAGGGTGCTTTGAGACAAGCAAAAAAAGTTGTTTGCTGTGAGCAACAGGACCTGGTAATTAAACTAAACTCTTCATCACCAGAGGTATGAAGAAATGATGGGAGCGTGTGTGCAAAGCTTTGGGGGGATGCCAGCCTCTCCAGTTTGCTGGGATACCTCCCTTTTGCTGTCTCCTGGCTGCAGAGTCGTGAGCCCCTGTGGGTACCACAGCTGGGCTCAGGATGCTGGTCCTGACAAGCATCAGCACTGATGTGCAGCACTGCTGGCACAGCTGTCCTTATCACTGCTCCTGCTGCCAAAAAAGGTGAATTTTCTTCTGCATGGGAGTTTGTTTTTTCCCATCAATGTTTGGAGCTCCTGCAAGCTGCAGGTCAACGTCAGTCCCCCAGCGATGGAGCCAGACATGTGGCCTTGGTGGCTGCTTCTGCTGTTTCATTGTCCCCCAATAACTATATGACAGAGCATTGTTGTCCCCGTGGGTACCCACAGATGCATGGTCAGCTACTGATCTCATGCGGCAGCTGTTGGTGATGTTTAAGGTGAAAGAAATTTGCCCTGTGAGCACTTTGGGAAGGATCCACGTCAGAGGAAGAAAAAAGGCAGAGCTTTAAGGCGTCTGAGCTGAAAAAATCCACTTAAGCTCCCCTGGACGGCAGACTGGCATGGCCGTGATTGAGTGAACCCTTTCAGTACCTCGTGTGCTGCCAGCGGGGCTAAACCATGCTGTACATCCGGCCAGTTTTAAGGCAATTAAGAGAAAATTAGGGGCCACCCCCCTTGCTGGTCATGGGGAGGTGTCCTGGGGGAGGCCTTGGGGTGCACTGTGCCTGCGTGCCCCGGGTCCATGGGGTGCCTACGCTTGACCCCCCTCCATAAAGGAGGGGAGAGGGGTGCGGTAGGAGCCCGTGTGCACAACGGAGAATGGGGCACCCAGGAGGGTGATGCCCCGCATGGATCCGGGACCCTTGTGCGTGCAAGCAGTGGATCCTGGGGGTGATTCCCGCGCTTGGGTGGACGTACCCCCACGTGTGGGAAACCTGTGTGTGAGGATCCCAGCGTGCCTGCGGGAGGCCCGGGCGGGTGATCCGTGGGGACCCCCGCACACGGAAGGGTCCGGGTAGATGTTCCCACACACGTGGGGATGGCGGCGGAGAGGCTCCCAATCCCCGTCGCTGGGGTACCCGTGCGGGGCCCCCGGGGGCTCC
>JANRGW010036053.1:35875-70164 GCA_024733675.1 Psilopsiagon aymara
GAGAAGCCGCGCCCACTCGCGGCCGTGGGGCGGCTGCCGCCGGGGGCCTCCTGGAGCCGCGCTTGTGGTGCGGCGCAGCCCCGCCGGGCACGGGTGGCCGGTGCCCTCCGAGCACGTCCGCTGGTGCCTTCCCGAGCCAAGGAAACTGCTAAAAATGGGGGAAATGATGTATGGGTCGTAGGTGTGCGTGTGTACCTGTGCGCTGCCGGAGGCACGGACCTGGGGAGCGCGGCTGAGGGCGAATTGATACCCAAAACGTGGTGTGTATGAGTTCCCCGTGGGTTTCGGCCGCCGGCGTAGGTTAGGCGTGAGCCGAATGCTGCAGCACCCGGGTGGCCTTGCAAACTTTAATGAAGCGTTGCGCTTTGCCGGGTGGAACAGCCCGGCCCATTTTGTATTCCTGTGGCAGTGCTGACCGTGCACGGGATTGCCGACTGCCTTTCCCCGTGCTCGCAGGTGATGTTTGTCGGGTTTTATTTAAGGCTGCCTGTGCCGCATGGTACAGCGCCGGTGTCGGCTGCACGCAGCGGCGTTCACCTCGGAGGTGGTGGTTCCCCTCTGTCTGCTCACAGCTTACTGCTCCCTTCCTGGGGGCCTCCCTCTGCTGTGCAGGTTATTAAGGGGGGAAGTATGGTGGTGGGGAAGGCAGAGCTGCAGAGCTATGTCTTTTGTACCCCACTATCAATTAATGAAGTATCTTAATTAGGTAAGTGGTTATTAAGAATAACGTAGCATAGTGCCTTTTCTGCATTAGGCAGTGCCAAATGCTGCTTTCCAGTGATATGCATGCACCTGTGTGCTTTAGGTTTGCCAGTTTATAGCCTGCCTTTTCCAATGGCTCTGCTGTGTATTTTGCGGTTGGACACTGTTAGCAGAACTCGAAGATTATTTCTTGCTTTGTTGAAGTGAGCTAAGGAAGAGATGCTGAGCTGATGCTCAGCTGTAGTTCAAAAGAACAGAAAACTGTTTAAAATGATCTTTGTTTGCTTGTGTTTCCATTGCTGCCTCTCTCCAACAACACATATGACATCTCGTAAATGTAACTGGCAAATTCTATTTAACATCTCTCTCTGTATGCCAAGGCAGAAATCCCTCCTGGAAAGTCTGAATTAATTGCTGCAGAAGTTAAAAGGAGATTCAGTTCCCATGTTCCACCTTTCCTTCCCATATTTTTCTTGCATATTCTCTTGGTGAATCAATCATGTCCCCCCGTTTGGTTTGGGCTGGAAGCATTTCTCTGCCTTGTGGACCTCTTCCCCATAACCGCACTGTAATTTCTGTCCGCAAACAGGCTATGCAACTTGCTTTACCACATATTTTTTCTCTTGCCTCATATGCTGATGCTGCTTTCTGCATACTGTGATTAAAATAACTTTTGTGTGTAACTGCAGCAGGGGAAGGTTGAGATTTGGGTAGGAACACTAATTCTGTTAGAGTTATTAACCTTTTTTGTTAGGTTTTTTTTCCCCTTTCCCTTATCTGTCTGGTCTCAAGAAGATGCTTTCTGCTCTCAGAAGTAGTAGCAGTAGGATATTTAATTTGATTCTTTACCCCCGCTGTCAGAAAACCCCTATTACAGGTAACTAATGCTGCTAACTATTTTGGTTTTGAGACCCCTTGAAGTAAAGGGAAAGACTTGTTCAAGCCTGTGTAAAACTGTGGTGTTGATTAGCTGTGTAGAAGCTTTCACTTGCATCATCTGCTCTTGCTGTTGTTGCTCAAAAATGTCTAATCATTGCTTGACCGTCAGTGGTGTAAACCCAAGGTTAACAAAATCCCTCAGAAACTGGAATTCCCCATGAATTTTGAAGGTGATGCTTATACATTAAATATGGTTTTGACCGAGACCCTTAAGCATAAGGACATGGGGAGTGAGGACATGTGTTTTATTTTAAGCATCAAACTTGGTTGCTCCTAATCCCTTCCCCTGCTGCTGCCAAGACACCCACCTCTTGCCATTGACTTTGTGAGAACTTCAGCTCCCAAGTTTAGTTCCCTAATCATACCCCAATTACGTGCCTGAGTAAATAGCATGAATACCCCCTGCCTCATCCTGGAGGGGTGGAGAAGAAGACAGAGTGGCAGGAGGAGGGTAATTCTTCATTCCCGCTATCCACCCTGAGAGCTGCAGCAGCAAGTGGGCTTGTAAGAACCTGAGAGCGGAAGAGAGCCCCTGATCAAGTTTTGTTTCCCTGTTTATAGCACCCATCTGTGCTGTTAATGCCTTTCATAACATAACTGCTTTTAAGGTGAAACTTGTTCAGTTTATTCTTTGCCCCATCTCTGCAAGAGAGCTGTTGGAGAGCTTCCTCTCGGTCTCGGAGCAGCCACTGAATCCTCATGGTGGATGGCCTGTTTGTGTAATTTGGTTTTGTTCTGGCATTGCCATTTGGTTTAAAACATTGTTTTCTCTCCCTGATGTAATCAGAGCAGCATGATCCCCTCTTGACTGCTTGTTTTAATAGGTTAAACAAGTCAAAGTCTTTAAGTCTCTTCCTGTTGTTCTTTTGCCTATATTCGCAGGATTTTCTTGTTAGTGAAAACCTTTTGCTTTTACCCATCAAAGCCTTTTTAATATAAAGGTGATTTTATGCACGTGGGTTTAGCAGTTAAGCTTCCTGCTCTGTGTTGTGAAGCAGCAGCATTGTAGTGTTTCTTAAAAAAGAGTAATTTCTGGGGGGTCTGTTGCTGCACTGAGCTCTCAGACTTTTATGACATTCCTTGGGTGATTGTTTTAGGCTAATGAGACAGGGAGTTGTTGGGCTGACTCTTTCCCAGACAAATCACTGTGCATAAACTATGGAGATGATAGATGGGAGAATTACCAGCTCGTGACTCTTAGGAATCTGTTTCTCTTCTCATCGTTACACAAGACGTCCAAGCAAATAAAACATACGATGCCTTTAAAAACCAAGTATTTATTTATGGTTTTAGAAATGTAAAAGCTTCCTCCTGTTTGCATGCCTGAATGCTACAGCTACTCGCAGGAGGGCGGGGACTTCTGAGCTTTGAAACCTTCCTATTCCTTGACAAAGTGGAGCTTTTAGAGTAATTCTTTCACCATGGGGACTTCTCCAGTCTGATGCCTGTGGTCTCTTGTTTGGGAACACGCCTGTGCCTGCTGGTGTGGGCACCGCCTGACGGACTTGGATTCTTGATTTTTATCCCTGCACCCCATGGTGCATCATAGTGACTGTTACTTCCAATGAGTTTGGAGCAGGAGCAGCAGCCCTCAACATTGATAAGAACCGTATGTTGGTTTTGACTCTCCTGCTTCTTCCGATTGAAGAACTGCTCTTTAGCTGGTGGGGGGGAGAAGCAGAGTGAATTCAGGTGCTGCTCCAAGCAGGGAGGTGGTATGCAGGCGTTGCAGTCCCTGTCGTTCCTCTGCAAGGGTTTTTCTTCCCCGATGTGAGAACTAAAGCAGCATGTGGGCCAGGTTCCCTGCATTTGAACTTGTCCTCTCTTGGTCGCTGCCATGCTTATGTGCAGGACTGCTGCAGTCTAATTAGATTATATTAGAATTAATAAGTGAATAAATGAGCTTATGGGGGCACTGTCAGGTTAACTTGGCCCCTAAATATAAGTCCTGGGCAGGGTGCAGGCTTGATGCAGTGTCTATCCATGCAGCAAAATTAAGCAGAGATCTCCTGGGAATGCAGAAATTCTGCTGTCTTGTTGGCCTGGATATTCCAGTGTCTTGGTATGAGAAATGCCCAGATCCTTTCAAATATGAGCATTCTTCAATTGAAGCTTGCTGGGGAGTTGAAAGAGGAAGTTATAGATGTGGAAACTAATAATCTGAGATGCTGAAGAATGTGAATCTCACTATCCTTTTTAATGCTTCCCATTTAACTAAAGGTGATTTGTCTTCTTAAGTCTCTTAGGTACTGTGGAAAACAGGAAAAGAAATGGTTTATGTTGCATGTATGCGCATGAAACTCTTGAAGGCTTCTTCTCTGACTTTCTAACATGAAGATATTGTCTCCTCGCAGCTATGTGATGGAAAGAAATAATGTAGGAGCTTCAAGCCTTGAATTTTGCTGTGCAATGTGTGTGGGATGGGAGGGAGAGGAGAAGGATGGGAACTTTAAGGTTTGTGGGTTAATCAGAAGTAAAATAGTTGCTTGTATGCAGCCCTCCTTGTTTTCTGCAGCGTTCTTTGGTTTTGTTAGTGTTTGTGGCTACTCTGCTTATCAGAAGTCACAGCTCTAAATTCCCTTTTATTTCCAAGAAGACTTATTTGGAAGAGTAGAATTTTTTCTTTTTTGAATGAAACCACATCTTTGCTTGTAGGTTACTGAGGCTGCATTATAACTCAGAGAAAGTGCTGTATATTAGTAATGTGGGCAAGCTACTCATTTTCTTGCACTAGTAATCTCTATTATGAATAGTCTTGTCCTCTGCTGTTAGTAATAGCTCCCTGCTGTTGTCTCTATCAGGCGTGCAGGATTTTCAGTGATAGTGAAGTGTGGAAAGAAACACTTCTTGCAGGTTTCTGCTCTTTCATGTTGGACCCCTCCCTCCTGGCTGCTGCTGCTGCCTTTGCTGAGCTGTCTGGTTCAGCTTGCAGCCAGGCAATCCTGCAAATCACTGCTCTGCTTGAGAACAGCCAGTACATTGCTAATAGCTTCTCTGCTGCAGGAAACATCTTTAAACCCTTTTATGCTGTAAAGTTGAGGAAATACAGCAAAACTCCTGATTTCCTTCAAGTTGTAGTTGAATGACTAATTGAGCATAAGGGAGGGCTTTTTCCATCTCAGTGTGTTGACATCTAGCAAAACACAAGTTGTTTTTTGGATGGTACATATTAATTGAATAGCTCACCCTCTCAGCCTGCCTACCTGGTGTCCAGTTTGTTGAGCATGTGTTGAATGACCCAGAGAAAATGAAGCTTGCATTCAGAATTATGTGGGTGTTGAAGGGTTTTAAATCCTGGTATATTTATGCCTGTGATTCATGGCACTTCCAAAAACAATTCAGCCCTCATCCGGTGGCGGGGAAGTACCTCAGTCCAGTGTTACTTCGTTTAGCTGTGTCACCCACCAGAGCAGTATAAACTGAACCCAAGTTATTTTGAGCTCCTTATTCCTTTGCTTCCAACTCTGACCCTGCAGGACTTTCTTGTAGAAGAAATGCTGGCTTAATACTGCTTTGCACTCTCCCATGTGGACTGAAAATGGCAAGCAGGGTATTTTATTTCAGGGATGTGACAAATTTTTGTACATCTCGTTCCAGTCTGTGTAAAGGTGTCTTTTGTCTGCCTGCAACTGCATAGAAAGGAAGTTGTTGAGTCCAGGAGATAAAAGCGCTATCTTCTCCCCTGTGAGGGGGCAAGCTGCCTGCTCCTTGGCTCGGCAGTGCTCTGCTGCTGTCCTGCTTGTAGTAGGGCGGAGGAGAAAATGTTCCTGGGAAAATGTGAGTGGACTCTCAATCTATTTGCAAGTGCGTAGCTGTCAAGGAAGATGATGACTAAGCTATTGCACAAGGTGCAGCTCTTCAGGGAGCACACCAGGATTGGACCGGATTGTGACTGACTGATAAGAGAGCCTATAATATCAGTTAACTGGTAATTTTATTATTACTGGCTTAATCTGAGTTTTTTTTTCTCCTCAGCCTATTTGCTGTGGGGTTTTAAGTTTAAAAGTCCATGCTCTGTAATTACAAGGGAAAAATGTCCAGTTTATTGGAGGAAGTGAAGGGTTCCTGAGCCTCTGGTGGAGAGTGCTGGTTGCAGGCGTGTTTAAAGCCAATAACTTGCATTTGGCTCATGTGGATGTCTCTGCTGGGTACCTCCCCTGTACTGCTCCCAGGCTCTCGCATGGCGAGGTCTGTCTGCCCTTGTGTGCTAGCTGGATGCAGGCACTTACCTTCCATTTAACAGAAGGAAAAGTAGAAGCCAGGTACCTGCAGTTGAAATGCTGAAAGGTCACCAGCTGACCAGCTGCTAATGCTGTTCTGGAAGGACCATGCTGCCTGGGCTTTGTGCTGGCAGTTGGCTGGTGGGTGAGTGGGAAAGGGCTCTTCTGTGGTGGCAAAGCTACTCCTGCATGTATCTTCCTTTCAGGATCTCTGCTGCAGCAGGGGTGGGAGGCCAAGCCTGGTCCCAGAAAGTAGTATTTCTTCCTGTCTCCCAGACTGGTTTGAAAGGCTGCTGTGATGATTACCACTGCGTTGGCCACCTAGTCATTGCTTATGTTACATGGGGTCATCCCAGCTTGGCTTTCATGTAGGCATTGTCTTTCCCTTAATGCTATGCTGCGCGTGGACCTAAAATCAGATGCATGAAACCAACTGCAGCATCTCTTCTGCCCTTCCACATTTCAGCTCCAGTGATACCTGCGAGCAGCACCATGGCTACAGCATGTCATACCCAGTTATCTTTCACAGGGCATTTTCAAATCTGGGAAGTGAACAGAGTGTAGCAGTGCTGTGCCAGGAAGGGCCCTTTTCCCTGGGATTAGGCAGGAACTCTTTTGCCTCCGTTAACTTGCTATCTTCTGGGGACACTTGGCACATCCTTCTCCTGGACCAGGCAGTGTCTATGTTTCAGTGAGGTGTGGTGCTGGGATGCTGGCAGAAAGTGGTGTTTGTGGGTGAATGCTGTATCCCATGATACACCTACTGACCTTTGCCTGTGCAAATACCTGTTGCCAGCATGTGTGGCTTTAGCTGTGATGAACTGATAAAGAACTGCTGCTTTTTCTGTTTATGCTGCCTTGCCTTGTATTTGTTACTATAAGTGGTGGAGGTGCATGAAAGATTCACTTCTTCAAGTTCGAGTTCTAACCAATGAGGAGCTGTTTGCCCGTATGTTTGTTGAGAAGGTGCCCTTGCCAAGCCTGTCCTGGTGTGGACAATGAGAAGCATTGCCCAGAAGAGAGACAGAGGTCTTACAAAGCCTTGGAAACCACCAAGCTGCAGGGAGGATTTATGGAGGCTGTTTTAGGATTTTACTGGGTTCCCTATACTTTCTCATGGCAGCTCAGTGGGGGTACTGGCAGTTCTCCCTTGTTACCTTCACCTCAAGTCACTTCCTATCTACAGCCTGTGCTGCGCTGCTGTTAGGATTGGATTGTGTGCTAGATTTAGTAAACCTCTTTAGCTTAACGTGTGTGTATGTAAAAACAGTTTGTTGTGTTGTTTTAAAGTAGCTTTTAATAGGTTGGAGCTTAGTTGAAGATGTACAGCAAAGCTGGGTTTTCTCTGCACACATGGCAATACATTTGGCCAGTTACGGGAGGAACAGGTACACGTCTTCTACACCTTGGTGTGCTTCCACACGTGGATTTGGCAAGGTGTGGAGCGCTGCAGGTGGTAGGGGAGGGTTCCGGAGGCATAATTACGACTTGCGTAACCTGGTCTGCTGTCTGAGGCATGTGAAAAGTGCTAGTGAAGGGGTTAGGTTTCAGAAGTTTTAAAGGCTTGTGAAAATTCTTGGGTAGATACTTCCATTACGAGCCTGGCTTTTCAGTCCCCAGCCCTTGACCTCCCAGTTTGTACCCTTTTTCCATGCTGCTTGAGTGGGTAGAGGAAGAATTCTTTGGCTTCGGGTCCAGTGTACCTGTTTCTAAGTACATTTCTTAATACTCACTCCCCATTACAGGCTACTGGAGTAATAGTTTAAAGTGTAACTGAAGTTGAGGTCTAGTAAGTTTAGATCTTTGTGGATACGGTGAAGTGTTTGTTCAGTCCTCACATGCCAAAGGAGGAGCAGATTGTGGAACAGCAAAGCAAAGGGAGTGAGAACCCAGAGAAGCATGAGAGAAATGACCTCATTTACTTTGCATTTCTGTTGCTGAGCAGTTTTAGGTCTTTTTAACAACCTGGCATGTTCTTGAGTTCAGATGAGTGCTGTGCTCATCAGTAAAGCTGAGTGCATTATGAGACTGTTTTTGTGGGAGGGCTCTGGATTGTTGAGTTATTGACTTGAACTCAAATTTATGAAAACACTGAAATGCGTATTTGAAGTCCCTTTAGGAAGCTCTTACAAGTTTTGTCCTTATGGTCGCAAGTAGAGGAAACCCATAAAGATGCGCACATTAAGCACATCTTTTGAGGGGTTCTTGCGTGGTGTTATCCAGCTCCCAGCATTGCGCTGTGTCTGGGGTTATGCAGTGGGCTGGACTGTGGAACTGGGACCAGTATGCCTAAGGAGTATTGCAGGGTTTGCTGGGTGGCTGCTGCTGCTCAGAGGAACATTAGCAAGCCTCAGCATCACTCATCCGGTGGCTCAAAAAGCACATGAGGAAGGTAATAAAAGAACTGTGGACTATGTGGTGAAGGAATAATTCTGGTGTGTATAAGCAAGTCTGTGGAGGAGCTGAAGCCTTTTCCCTGTTGCGGGAGGGAAGTTTAGCCTCCTGCTCAGGGTGTTTAAGTGCTACTGTGGAAGCTGCCAAAATCCTGCACTGGTTCCTGAGTACCTGTGACCTTAAGCTGCTTGCCCAGATCCTAAAGGTGTATCTGAGATTCCATGCTGAGTTGGCACTGTGTGGTAGTGTTGTGTGTGTTATGCGTGTGGTCCTTCAGCAAACTGAAGCACAGAATGGTTAACAAGGTGAAAAGAAACCTTATGGAGAGGAATGTGTAGTGCTGCTGTTTAGGAGCACATCTTGGTGTGGAAGTGATGATATCTTGTGGAGGTATGGCCAGTGAGGTCCCTGCCATAGCAAGAGGTGTTTGGTTGGATGATGAGGTGAGCTGTTAGTGCTCCTCTTGGTAAATGGGCTACATGCAGTCTCAAGTGAGAGTGGAGATGGGTCTTAATGCTTCACTCATCTCAGTAGGAAATGACCATGGTTAAGCAGCAGTTTCTTAAACATTGTGTTGTGTGTTTAAAATTCAGTTGAAAGTTCCAGCTCATTATGCCATTTATACTGAAGAATACACTGGGGTAGTTTGTATGGTGCCAATGCTGTAAGGATTTGCTTCTAAAGCTTCTTCTGGTCATTAACCATTCTGAAACTTTAAGAGTATCAACAGCACCATGTTCTACAGCGTAAGGGATCTGGCTTGGATATAGAAATGGTATATTTATGCCTGTATGATAACATGCTTTAGGATAAGCTTGAAAGACTGCTTTGCTACAGAGCAGTCAAACTCACTGATACCTGCTGCGGAAGTCTTGGGGATAGGAGCCTGTTTAGACTTCACCAGATGCAAGTTTGTGCTAGAGCAGAAAGTCAAAGTACCAGTCTTGTAGGAAGCTTGTTGTCCACAGAAGCTTCTGTGGTTCAAGTTCAGTCCTGGATGTACCTCTACATATCCCCTGTGTTTGAAGGTTTCATAAATACAGCATGAACAATGTTTTTATCTGGCAAATGATTTTAGATTTAGTTCACAGTTGTAATAAAATCCAGCCCTCTTTTGCAGTTGTCATTTCTAATGTGACTGGATAAAAATGCATTGATAGCTGCTTACAAAAAAGTGAGTGGTGGAAGCCTCTTGTATCAGTTAAACACATTCCCTGGGGTCCTAGGGCTCTGGTTCATCTCTGAGTGGTGAGTAAGAGTCTGCTGCTGCTCTATTGCCAGGTGACATAAAGCACAGCGCCCATGCTGTGAACGGAGGCTAGGGATTCACCATTCAGCACTGAGCACCTTATTGGATTGCTGGTTGAGAGTTTTCTGACTTGCAGATAAAATGCATTCATAGTCAGTTCCTACCCATTTGCTTCTATGCCAGCATTGTCCTCTGCCTTGAGCCCCACCCTGCAAGGTAAGGGCTGGAGGAAGCTGATCAGTGGGTATGGCCCCTGTTTTCTTGGATGTAGTTCAGGTCCACATAGCTGTACATACTTGGAGGGAAGCAAGCATGGCAAGTAATGCTAGCTCAGGCCTGGATCTTTGGGTTTTCTGATGGCTTTGTGTGTTTCTGAGCCACAGCTGTGTTCTACTGTATTAAAAGCAAAAATAGGCATGCTGATACAGCGCTTGCCCAGCTGTGTAGGCTGAAGAGGAGACATTTCCAGGCTGGGGAAGCTTGTAGTACTCGTATTTCCTAAGTCCTAGTTTGGTAATTGTGCTGCACATGCTGATGATAACGCTATTTGTGATGCCTCTGTCAACTTATATGAACTTTGATTTCTGTATGTTGAGTCTACTTTCCTTCTATAGTCTAGCCTAAACTGAACTTGCCCTTTTAAAATCTTGAGAACTGCCTACTCCTTTGTTTAAAACTCTTGGCATATTTAAAAATTTATTACTACTCCAAACTTTGATTATTTAACTGATGCATACTTATTTACACTTTTTTTTCCTTCCACTGTACTGTATGTGGTGAGAAGAGAGAAAAATTTTGCCTATTGATTTCATCACCCTTTCCAGCTAAAGGATTATCAAGATTTAGCCTGATAATGGGGCACAGCAATCTTGTGACAAATGCTGCTTTCTGATGCTCGCATTTAGCAAGGTCTGTGCCACATTTACAGTAATTTTGATGCAGCAATCATGCTTTCTTCTCTTTAGAGAAAACTGAAATCACTCAACGGCTTAGACATAATGTAATGCAGTAAATAATATCTTAGACTTCAGGTAGTTAGAAGAAACCACATGAAAGTGTCTAGATCTGATGTGATTCACAATCACTTAAGAGTTTTGATTTCTGACTGAGAGTTAACAACTCTCTTTTAACTTGCAACGTGTTTCCAAGGCAGGTCAATCTCATCTTCCTCTTAGATTTCAAATAGATGACAGCATCCCTCTGCTGTTGGCTTCTCTTTTTGTCCACTGTAGTTTAACAATGGGATTGTTGAGTCACCGAGAGGTTAACGAAGCACTTTTTTGTCAGTGGTCCAGTCTCTTTGTATAGTTGTGTTTAACAGCACACTGAACAGAAAGAATGGGAAAATCTTGTTGATGGAATGACCAGGGTTGTAATTTTGCAATATCAGGGTAAAGACCTGCTTAAGCTTCAGGCTTCTAGCTGTGTACTGGGTGGCTGGTTACAAATTGCTCTGCAAAAACATTAAAGATTAGTTTCTCCATGTCTTTTCCATTCAACTGTGTTGGAACTAGGGGATCTGAATGATTATGGTTGGTTCAGCAGCAGCTTCCCATGTAGCATTTAAAATGATTTTGTTAAAAGTCTTTTGGGGTTTGGCATTAGAAAGAGAGTGAATTGTAGCCCTTAATTATGAAATGTAGGAACAATTGCAGCCAGACAGACAGGCAGCAGTCCAGCTCCTGTCTTACTGAGTGAGCAATGCTTTTGTGCTGTGCCATCCCACTGCACGAACTCCCACAGTGGGCACTTGCTAGGTTGATTGGGTTTGATCTCTATTAGGAAGGGGTTTGAAAGCTCTGATTTTGGGATTATCACAGGCATCTGCCCAGTTGGTTGAGTGAATCTGTTACTGTGGCTCCCCCAAAGATCTTCCAATGGAGGCAGCTGGCAGGGGGAGTGCGGGATTAAAACCGAGCTATTATATCTAGTTGTACTGGGATATCGGTGGCTTGGCTGTGTAGGTGCAGTGGCAAAGTAATTGCAAGGTAACACTTGAAGGTGTAATGTTTCGCTGGCAGTATGGCCCCTTCGTGTGTACAGGCGATGTAGAGCTTTGAGGAGCTTGGGAAGCTGCAGGAAGGGGTTGTGCTCTGTTGTATGTGAGTGAGCCATGTGGCACAGGGAGAGGTTTCTTTTCCTTTGTCTTGTAGCAGCCTTACGGTATCTGAAGGGGGCCTACAGGGATGCTGGAGAGGGACTCTTTGGGGGCTGTAGTGATGGGACAAGGGGCGATGGATTCAGTCTGAAACAGGGGAAGTTCAGGTTACCTGTGAGGAAGAAGCTCTTTAGTGTGAGGGTGGTGAGGCACTGGAGTGGGTTGCCCAGAGAAGTGGTAAATGCTCTGTCCCCAACAGTGTTCAAGGCCGGGTTGGACATAGCCTTGGGTGATATGGTTTAGTGGGAGGTGTCCCTGCCCATGGCAGGGGGGTTGGAACTGGATGATCTTAAGGTCCTTTCCAGCCCTTAGCATTCTGTGATTCTGTCCTTTGCTTGGCAGAGCTGGCTGGCCGTGGGACTTGTGGGAGTGCCTGCCAGTGGGGCAGTGCTCTGACAAGCTCTCACCTTCTACCTCTGGAGCACCTCTCCAAGCTGTGTTTCTCCTACAGTTGGAGTCAAAGTGCACCTATTATCACAGAGGCATTGATATTTGCCCCAGCTGTGCCTCTGTTCTAGGTGTGTCATTAAGCAAAGGCATCACTGGCTGACTTGCAAACCGCTCATGCAGTGGAAAATACAGAACTCCTCTTCTAGACACAGCTTCTCTCCCCGCTTCCAGGAGCGGCTGAGCCTCGGTGGCAGCTGGTGTACACATGCCAGTACCTTCCCCTACTGGGAATGTTAAAAATACCCGCTACAATTTTCCCTTTCCACATACCAAGATATATTAATGTGGTGCTGCTGTGATTAGTCATTTCCTCTTCCTTTGTTCCTTTTGCAACAGAGTAGAGGACTGCGGGCACATACTTCAGTGCAATCTTGTATGGTTAAGGAGTCTGAAACTAGATTCTCCTGGGCTAATACCTGTCTTTGGCAGAAGGATTCTGTTCCCATCTGTTAAAATAGCCATTTAAAAATAAGTCTGGATAAAGTAACTTTTATGGTGCTCATACTAAGAATAACCAGATTTATTTTTGTAGGGAAAGAAATTCTAATGTGAATGAGGCTAATACTCCTACTTCCAGAAATGTGATATATTCTTGCAGGAATGCTTTGGTTGGTACATTGCTATTGGAAAACTTCACAATTCTCTCGCTTATTTTGAGGTTTCTCATCTTCCTCCTGTGCCCTGACCTCCATGAACACATGCTCTTCCAAGTTCCTCAAGACCTTGTTCACTGTGGGTGGAAGCTTGCCGAAAGCATCATGACACTGTTAGGTTGTTCATGGCTCAGTTGTAGCATAATTTTGTCAGTCTCTGCACCATCATGGTATGATACAAAGGTTAATAAATTCAGCTAAACGGACCTGCTTAAACATCACTCTAAGTGACTTGTGAACCTTTTAAGGCTGGCTATTTTTTGCTTCTCAATTGCTGCCGTTGTTTTGGCAAGACATTTGGAGAAAAGCTTTAGCATCAGGCAGTGTGGAGACCCACAGAACAAGTGAGAGATTTAAAACTTGCTTGTGTGTCTGGAGAAATTCAAGTGAATAGGCTAAATGTCATCTAACCAATATTGTTAAGGGCAAAGTTGAGTAGAAATTTGGAGAACTGAGCAATAAAGATGGACCTCTGTGTAGCTACTTGCAGATTTCAGAAACATACCCGCTAAACGAGATACCATCCTTGTTAGCAATCTGTCATGGTTTTCCTGTTCTGATGCTGAGGACATACACTTTGCCCTGGATTCAAAGCAGAGGAAGGCTTGTAGCCTGCCTAGGGAGCTGGGGCCTGGGCAGCAGTGCAGCTTCTGCCAGGCTGCCTGAGCAAAGGTGAATGATGTTGGAGCTGTGTGAGTGAGGCTTGCAGGGAGGTAATTACCTGCACAGCCAGACAATACATTTGGGTCTTTTCCTTGACTGTTTGCGGTTCTTGTATATAGAAACCAGTGGGTTTTTTTTAATGAGCATTAGGCTCCCAGGACTAAGATGCCATTCATACTTTAACAGAAATCTGCTAAAGCAAAAAATAAAAAAAGCGGGACTGAAGGTCTCTTCTTTTGCTTGTCTCATTTTACATATGTACTAAAACATGAACAAGGATACATAATACAGGAATGTATATTTAGGTAGTTAAATTTGCTATATGCACTGGGAAAGAGAAAACGTTTAATTCCAGCTGTTTTTTCTTTGCAGATTGCTGTGAAAGTATGAGAGGAATTTGAGTACTGAGAAGCTATTGCTTGTACCTGCTTTCCTCTCTCCTTCCATTGGCAGAGTGAATTGGATTTAAAGAGATGAAAGGGCTGTAGAAGCCCCTGATTTTTCAAGAGATGATCTTTGGCTTTTTACTTAGAATTTGGGGCTCTGCCTTGTTTTTGACCAGAGGGGAGTCACCTGTGTAATTGCTTGTAGAGCTCGTTTTGATCAAATGGAAGTAATAGAGCATGGCAAGGGTAGGTGCAGAAGCCTCAGAATAAATGCATTTATGCTAGTGCTACTAATTGCGGTGTCAAAGGATTAAGCTGTGTTGGAGTAAGATAGCCTGATAGCTGAAACCCTTCACCTGGCCTTGTTTTGGCAGAGCCAGCTTTGGAAATAACACTGTGTGTGGTTGTGTCAGCAGATCGATAAGATGGGGGACAGGCAGCTTTTTGACCCCAGCTGAAGGATGTGCAAGCAGCTGTGCTGGTGTATGCAGAAGCCCTGTGCCCTAGGAAAAGTGAGTGTGGCAGCTGTGAAAGAGCCATAGCAAAGTGGCCCTTGGTGTTAGAGCTACTATATAGTATCTGCCTCTGGCTGCAATAGATGGTACAGACTTTATATGGGTAAGAGGTGAAGATTATACTGTGAATACGTATTTTTACAGTAGACCACAACAGATGTCAAAAGGCCTTTGTTGAGGTGCATGGTGGCTTTAAACTTGTGTAAATGGCTTTTGTGTGTGGTAAACCCAAGCTGCTATAGGCTGTCACATCAACTTGGCTTGTACAAACCTTTGTTAACTTTCCAGACAGCTAATTGGCATAACAAAACAGGCATGGCTTGATTCTTACCTCCCAATTTGGTGCTGGGCACAAACAGATTTCAGGTGTGGCTGTGCGTGTTTTATGCTTGTCTGGCTGACCTGAGAGTTGGAGCTTAAATCTGTACCTGGCTTCTGCTGCTGGATGGATTCATGTTGCAGGAGACTCCTTGATGCTCAAAAAACCTGCAGTGTGGAACTGCTGCTCAGACTGGTATTCGGAACTCAAGCTTTGGCCATTAGTCTGCTAGCTTTGTCTCTTATTTTTAGTATGTAACCCTGCATTAATGTGGCCATGGCAAACCCCCACCAAGTTCTAGCATTGCCTGCAAAGCTAGAACTAATGAGTTAATGTTGGGTTTATTGCCATGTGGTGTTCCTTGGGCAAACCTGCAAAAGCTGTGCATTGCAATGCAGCTGGGCAACCTTAGGGTGAGGGACTGAAGGGTGTTTTTTTTTTTTTTTTTTTAAATCCAGTTATGTTCAGACTATTAGAAATGTGAACTTAATTCTTTTCTAGAATGTGGCTTAAAGGTGCAGCTGCCTGGCTGGCTGGGTTTGCTGGTTCTGTCTAGATGGCTGCTTTGGAGAAGAGAGATGTGATTGCTGCCTGGCTACAGAGGCAGTGATTCTCTGAGCAGCTGTACTCTCATCTTGCCTTGCCTTACCATTGAGAGTTGTTTGTGCTGGTGCCTTCGTATGGATACTCATGCTGCCTTTTTTGCTGTTGAGCTATGCCTTCTGATGTAATGCACACCATGGAAAGTTAATAGATGGAATGGGGGATCTTCTGGCTGTTTGGAGCTGCTGTGTTGAGTGACCTTGGCTGCTATTGCTGCCTTGCTGCCTGCTTGGGATGCCAGCAAAACTGAAGCTGAGAAAATCAGTGTCTGTGTTCAACTTTTAGTTTAGATTTTGCTGCTTTTTAGTCCTTATGAGAAAACATAGTGAGCATTTTTCCCCTTGTGTTTTGAGAAGCACCATTTCTCAGTTCCCCACTCAGAAGTGCGTGGCTGTTGAAAGGCAAACATCAGATCTGTTTCTGAGAGCAGAGAAGGGAAATGCTTGCCCAAAAGACTGTGAGCATGCTGTTTAAATGCCTCTCAAATAGTTCATGGTGGTGTGGGCAGAGCATGTCTGTACAGAAACATGTGAAGGAAGGTGCTGGGGAAGCCTCAGGGACTCCCTGGAAATAGTGATGGGAAGGTACAGACTTGATGAGTAACGCTGAGAGCTGTCTTGGGCACAGTCCTCCCCCAGCCCTCTCCTGCTGGAAGAAGGAAGTCTTCGATCGTTGGCAGTCACTTTGGAGGAAGGTAGGGTAAAGATAATTTGTTATCTTCTGACTTTGGAGAGCACAGATGAGTGTGTGGGTGTCTGTTAGAAGCTTGTGATGAATTTTTTTTTAGGTAAAACTTGCTGCTTGTGGAGGCTGGTGAGGCCAAGGACATTCTCCTCTGACCCTGAGGCATGCCAAGTTATGTTCCAAATTACATCCCCTCACAGATACTGCAAGAAATGTTTTGGCTTCCTAAGACTTCTCAGTCCTGAACAATATGAATTCATAGAATTATTTAGGTCAGAAAGGGCCTTTTAAGATTGAGTCCAACCATTAAACTAAAACTGCCAAGTTGACCACTAAAGCATGTCCGTAAATGCCATATCTTTTTAGTGCCTCGAGGGATGGTGGCTCCACCACTTCCCCTGACTAACTTCTCTGTTCCAGTGCTGGACAACCCTTTCTGGGAAGACATTTTTCCTAATATCCCAACCTAACCCTCCTCTGGTGCAACTTGAGGCCATTTCCTCTTGTCTTGTTGCTTCTTGCTTGGAAGATGAGACTGACCCCCACCTCACTACAACCTCCTTTCAAGTTGCTGTGGATAGTGATAAGGTCTCTCTGAGCCTCCTTTTCTCCAGACTAAACAACCCCAGTTCCCTCAGCCGCTTTTCATCACACTTGTGCTCCAGAGCCTTCACCAGCTCTTCTGCCCTTCTTCAGACATGCTCCAGCAGCTCAGTATCTTGTAGTGGGGGTCCCAGATTGAGCGCCCTATTTGAGGTGCAGCCTCACAAGTGCCAAGTGCAGGGGGATGATTGCTGCCCTGCTGCTGGCCACACTATTTCTGGTATCCGTGTCTTAGCACTCATGCTTTGGTGAACCATGTGGGTTACTGGTGTGACAGCATCAGCACAGTTTTGGGTAAACTGCCGAACAGGAGTGCAGAGCATGGCTTTCCAGTCCATTCCTTACTCTGTGCCAGCAATGGGTGTGCGTGCTTTTATCCTTGGATAAATGCGAGGTTGCTTGTTCTACTTTCACTGATGCTAATTCCAACTCTGGGCTTTATCCTGCAGCCCAGGTGGTTTCAGGGCGTCAGCTGCCATATGGTGAATCCCTGCCCTGCATTATCTTGTATGAACTTGCCTGATGGCTGGCCTGCAGTGGAAACCTCCTGTGTGCTCCTGGCAAACCCTTGCTTGGAGGTACCCAGGGGCTCACTGCTTGGACGGGGCAAGGTTGTCTGCCAGATAGTGGCGGCAGTATTGTGTAGCCATATTGTGCTCCCAGCTTGCTCTTGGTGCTATTGCTGCATTTTGTCAGGGGTTGGTTATAAAGATGAATTAAAAAAAAAGCACCCTAAAGGTAAAAGCTTTTGTTGAAGCAAAGCTACTCTTTTTTTGGAATTTAATAAATAGTGTGTCTGTGTTAACTAACATGAAGCAACGGAGGGCTAATAGAGCCCAACAGATGGTACAAGCAGCGGCATGTTTGGAATGGAAAATATTTACCTTGAGGGCATTTGAAGCACTGAGATTGTGCTCTGAAAGTGGCTTAATTGTATCAGTGTAATAAAGTGAAGAAGAGCGAGATTTATTGAAAAGCCTTGTTCTCATGGTGTTAGCAGTTTGTAGGGATGTCACACACTGCTGTGCTTCACTTGAACAGGTCTCCTTCCCAGAGAAGAATAACTAATACATGAACGGCTCAGTCTGTGGTTTCAAGTGTCTGCAGCTTTCTTGTGTTGCTGTACAAAATCGTGCTGTCAGGGCAGGTATTCAAATGAAAGAAACTTGGAGCTTGAACTGCCGTATGTTATGTTTCCCCCACAGTCTTAGTTTTGAAAGGATTTCTGTGAGCAGAGCATGGAACCACAGATGTAGAGTTCAGAAATAATACAAAGAAATAGGTTAAATTCTGCCACTGGGGTCAAAACTGGCAGCGCCATTTAGGCCTTGAGCTTTTATAGGTGGTGCACACCTAGAAGTACACCACCTCGAAGCTGTGAGAATACTGTGTGTGATTTTACTGGTGGCTGTGCTTTTTTCCTTACATAAGTGGCAGATGAGCTTTGTATGTAGTGTCTTGTTTTCCTGTCTAAAAAACCGTGTTCGTATGTTGTCGGCTCCTTGCTGGTGTTCTCCAGGCAGTGAGTTTTGGGGAATGGGAAACCTTTGCATGGGAAAGCTGAGGAGGATGTTAAACTGGTGCAAGTGCTCCCTTGGATCCCAGCGTTGCTCGTCTGCTCTGAGTGTGTTAAGACTTAACTAACTTCAGCAAGTTCGACGGACTGAAATCCGTGCTTGCTCGGACAGCTCAGCTTTCACTCTGCCTCTTAGTGCCACAGAAGCAGAAGCTCTGCTGTCCTTTGTGTCTCATCTTGGGGTGTAAAGAACACATCTTTTTTTTGCTTTTTTCAGTGACATGTAGGGCTGCTTAAAAAAGCCCAAAACAGAGCCAGCTTAAGTTCTGACTCTGGTTCTTTTCCTTATACTGTAGCAATGCTGATGTTAAATGACCTATTAATTTAGGTTTTCTGATAGCCTTCCTTCTAGAGCTTGAGGCCACAGTGCTTTAGTTCGTTAATACTCATGAACAAAGCACAGAGAGGTGGTTGCTCCCACTGTATTTATGTGGAATAGGCACAGAGTGTCTGAACATCTTGTTTAATTTGTTTTGCCTGTGGCAGATCTGGATTTAGTTGCCTTGTGTAGCTCTTGTTGTTGGGCATCCTTTCCGGAAGAGCTCTGGGGGAAGGTGGGCTTGGAGTGAAGCTATTTTCGAGAGGATCCTGATCCTCTTTGCTGCTGGCTGAGATGGAGCATGTTGCTAACTGTGTGCAGATTAAGGAATAAAAAAATAGTGCAATCTATTTGAAGAATTGGTTGAATTACAGGTACTTCTCTGCAGAGACTTCTTGCGGTGTTCCTGCTGACTGTTGAATGTGAAGACCTTTAGTCTGCTTGCCAGCTTGAGAAAATCCCAGGGAAAGCACCACAATTAAAGGAGGCCGTTGTTCTAGCTAAATCCTATGTGGTATCTCATAAACTACTTAGTATTAAAAATAAAAATCACCTTGTACCTATATTCCCCTCCACTATTAGTTTTTTAAGAGGCACAAATCCCTGATGATTACGTGCATCTTGGGCCCCAAGCATGTGTAGACACTGTGCTTCTGATGTGCTGGGGCTAAGCTATGGGTGACTCATTAGCCAGATGAAGCTGTAATTTATTTCTGTCTTCTCAAGTAAGCTAATCCTCTGGATGTAAACTGAATGGCCGTCCTGTGAAATGCAGTATCTGAGCAGAGTGAAACTTGAGATTTAACTACAGAAAGCAAAGGGTATGTTGCAAAATCCGTTGCAGCGTTAAACAACAGAGAAAGTCAGGTGCAGGCGCTGATACTGCACAGGAGTTCAGAAATCATTATTTTCTGTTGCACGCGCCCTGTTTAAGGGAACAAAAGTGCAATTCTTTTGTTCAGCGAGGGATGGGAACAGTAACTGAGTCTGTGCAGACAGGGACAGATGTGGTTTGTTCCTCTTTTTCAGAATGGCTGAAGGGATGTCGTGAGTTCTTGAGTTTACGAGCAAGACTGGAGCGTGTCTGCAAGTGGGGAGCCTGGCATGGGTGCTGGGCAGCCGGGATGTAAGAAATGTGTTTGGTGAATATCAGGTTAAATATCAAATACAGATAGATGAAAGGTGAGCATTTAACCAAATACCTTGCAATTTAAGCATAGCCAAAGTGACCTTGCCTCTTGTCAGCAGCAGCATGGGGGTGTGTACGTGCTGTTTCTACTGGGTGTGCCTTGCCTGGGGATTGCGGCTTTGAGTGGGTAGAGAGCTGATGCCGCCGCCCTGGAAAGTTGTCCAAGGGAGGGCTGCGAGTGATAAAAAGTCCCCTTGCAGCACTTCTAGTCAGGTAGAATAATGCTTCTGTGAGGTATTTCCTGTTTCCAGAGCTAGCAGGAATGGGAAATATGGTAAAACTAAGTCCTGAGGAGCAGTTAAGCTGGTATGTGAAGGTATATTAATGCAGTGTTCACCTTTTCCTTGTTTTATTATTCTATTTGTTCTGTTTCTTCATGTATGGCATGGGATTTTTCCCCCCCCATAGATTGCTTCTGTATTTTGACTAGATGGCTTGTCTGTGTAATAGGGCAGTATAAATGGTGAAACTTTTAGTAATTGTACATTGTTTGAGGACAACTGGAAACTCCGTGTTAGCCAAAAAGGAGTTTTGTGTAGCAAGAATGCTGCTTCATAAAGATGTCTTCACAAGGGATGGATGGTGGAGGATGTCATTCCATGTACAAGTCAGCAGCTATGGTATCCTTCTAGAAGTGATTTTTAAATGTCCTTGCACATGCTGGGCTGAGGTGGAAATTAGCATGTTGCCAGGAGAGCTCTTGTTTGTCCTTCCTTGGTGTGCTAATCAATTTTAGTTAAATCCTGAGGCTTTTACTTGGTTTTATTTCATATTTTTTAACACTGCTTCTGTGTTGTCATGGTTTAAGCCCAGCTAATAACTCAGAACCATGCAGCCTCTTGTTCATTCTCCCACCCCGTGAAATCTGATGGGATCGGGCTCATTCAGGGTGGTTATGCTGTAGGCTGATCTTAAACGATGACACATGTGAAAGGCTGGATTCATGTATGTGAAATTCCCTGTTGGACTTAAGAGATCAAATCTACATGCATCTGTCCACAATGTTTGGGATGGAAGCGTTCATTTAGCTCATGGCATGCTTTGCCCTAGTGAGTGAGAGGAGGACGGGCAGTAATTGAGTCTGCGGAGCCTCTGAAACTCATCACTGTAATGCTGTGCTTTGGACCTGGCATAGGGTGGAAATAGGGGAAGTGCAGCGAGGGAAGAGCAGGGTTGGTGGACAGAGTCTTGGCACAATGTGTGTTGCTCAGCCAGCTCTGAGATCAGACTTCATCTAGTCCAGTGAGTATTTCCTGCTCAGACTAGTTGTTGCAATTATGTATTGATGGATCCTCTTGAAGCTGCTGAAGCTTTTAAATCTGTCTAGCCTCTCCTGTCTCAAAGCAGCCGTAATTTTCTGCTGATACTTAGTCCTGCCTTGATGGCCATCCAGCCTCCTGACATTTGGTGTCTTGAACCTTTACAGCATGTGCTTTGCTGAGTGTGTGATTTGACCTGAGCATCTGGTGTCAGGTGGTGGGAAATGTGTAGGGATGGCTGGCTGCAGGGTGTGATCATCCTGGCTTGGCTGAATGGATGTATGGACAGCTGTGTGTTTGTGTACCAGCAAGGAAGAAGTGGGCTGTTCAGAGCTCTTTGTGGTTAGGTATTGTAATTGTTGCAGTAATGTATTGTAATGATCAACTTAATTACACTTGTGAAAAATCTGCTTAATTACATATTTACTTTGGGGATTTGCTTCTCCTGCAAGCAATCAATATTGACTTTGGCTGAGACAAATTTTCAAGATCTGCTTCCTTCAGGAGATGACTAATATTAGATCACTTAGTGCCGGAAGCTGGCTTTATCAAGTAGCTGTAACTAATAATTTTGAAAGCTGCGGCTTAGTTTTGAGCATCTGTGCTTTTTCTCCCCAGAAGAAAAATCCATGTTGGGGGATGCTGCCGTTAGGCAGTAGTTCCACAGAAGATGACAAAGGTGATGGGGGGGGAAGAGGACCTTAGATCCCTTGTTGTTTGTTCCCAAGAGAATGGTTCTCCCAAGGGACAGTTGAGTCTTCTACCTGTGTAGAGAAAGATGTCAAGTAGTAAATCTGGAATTGCAGTTGCTTAATTAGTATTGTAGAAAAGTTTGGGTTGGAAGGGCCTTTAAAGCTCACCCAGTTCCAACCCTCTGCCGTAGGCAGGGACACCTTCCATTAGACCCAGTTGCTCCAAGCCCTGTCCAACCTGGCCTTGAACACTGCCTGGGATGGGGCAGCTGCTGCTTCTCTGGGCACCCTGTGCCAGGGCCTCACCACCCTCACAGTGAAGAACGTCCGTGCCATTATTATGTCTTGGATCCCAGTACTGCAGATGCGGTCTCATGAGAGCAGAGAGGGAGAATAATGTCCTTCAACCTGCTGGCCATGCTGCTGGTGATGCAGCCCAGGACGTGGGTGGTTTCTGGGCTGCAAGCACACTGCTGGGTCACGTTGAGCTTCTCATCAACCAGCACCCCCAAGTCCTCCTCAGGGCTGTTCTCAATTAGAATTTTGATAGTGGCTTTTTTTTTTTTTTTTAATTTCTTTTTAGGTGCTCTCCTCCTACCCCTCTTTGGAACAAACAGTTTAGAGAGAATTTGGATTTTTCCTGTTAAAGTCCAGGTCTGTTTGTAGTGATCAGTTGTGAAATGGGAAAATCTGGCTTGTCTTGGCCACAAAGTCAGGGTTTTGTCTTCATTCTGACTTTTTTTAAACTCTCTGGTACCTGCTTTAAAAAAGAGTAAGTTTAGGCTGTAAGTAGTGTTTTCAGCAAATTACCCTGCAGTTGCCTGGTCTGTTGGTACCCAGAAGTCATACGCTGTTACTTGTGCAAAAGAAGTAACAGATCTTCCTGTTTTCCTATAAATGGATGGAAATTTCATGAGTTTAAAGCTGGGTTTTAGACTTCAAAAAGCAGGTTTGAAAATATCTGATTTTTCTGTGGGTGACTAAATTTAGGGCTCTTTCCCTTTTCCCTCTTATTCCACTTCTAAAGCTGTCATAAATCTGGGAACAAAAGGAAGCTGAAATTTAACTCCCACTTGCCAAGATAAAAGTCTTAATTCATTGTTTGATTTATGGCAAGAAAAAAAGAAGTGTTCCTTTGTATGTACTGGTCTTTAGTTCAGAGCCTCAGAAAGTGCTGTCTCATTTCTGAAATTAAAAGCTTTAACTTCCTGAAATTCACTTGGGGAGGAAGGTGAATATAAGTAAGGTAAGAGGAGAACTAATCTCTTCCAAGATTTGCAGTCTTGTAAACTGCAATTCCTTCCTATCCAGGCTAGCAATTTTGAGGGAATGGTAGATGATTCCAGAAGTTGTTCTGTGATACAGTTTGGTAATTTTATTAAAAGCTATTTTAAGGCTTCTCTAAAACAATGAGGGAGCTTTTTTTATTACTGTAATTGGTGAAGGAAATAATGAGGGGAAAACCTGTTCAAAATCTAATTTTTCTTTTTTTCCCCACAGGACTTTGATATAGCAGAGCAAAAGCACAATGGAGTTCTACGAGTCTACCTACTTCATCATCCTCATTCCTTCTGTGGTTATTACAGTCATCTTCCTCTTCTTTTGGCTTTTCATGAAAGAAACATTATATGATGAAGTCCTTGCAAAACAGAAAAGGGACCTAAAGTTTCCACCTACCAAGACTGATAAAAAGAAAATGGAGAAGAAAAAGAACAAGAAGAAAGAAGCTCAGAATGGGAACATCCATGAATCTGACTCTGAAAGTACACCTCGGGACTTTAAGCTCTCCGATGCCCTGAGTACAGATGAAGAGCACATCGCTCCTGCTCCTTTGAGTGTGACTGAAGCATCTACTGGCATTAGAGAACGGAAGAAGAAGGAGAAGAAGCATAAGGCTGTTCAAGATGATCACGTAACTAAGGAGTCGGAAGGATCCAAGTCTTCAGGCAAGAAAGTAGATCCAGTCCCTGTTACAAAACAGCCCACTCCACCATCTGAATCAGCAGCAGCTAAGAAGAAGCCTGGGCAGAAGAAGCAGAAAAATGGAATGGGTATCTGATGTTGCATATGCTTCTTGCACAGAACGCCAAAACTGTGTTCTGCTTTTTGCAAGGCCACAGAATGTCTCTCACAACTGTTCTGCCTGATCTCTACAGGGCAAAGCTCACTTCTAACCTTTCGCTTTTTATGAGCTATGCTTTTTTCCCAGTTTTTCATCTGGCAGCAATGCTCTGGTTTTCCTCCTCCTGTCCTTACTTTCTTCTATTAAAGATTGTTGAGTGGAACAGAGTAGGTCATATCTCTGCTGTCAAAATTTTGATTACCTGAAATTAGATGTTTGCTGCATGCATGGTAATGTCAAGCTGTGGGAAAGTAGAGTGCTAAGAGTGACTGCTCTGATAAGGTATCGCATCTAGAGAAACTCCATAGCAGACTATGCAAAATAAATCCCTGTTTAAGTGCAGACCTAATATACAAAGAGGAGTTTGGTGGCTGATTCACGGAAAGAAGCACTTACAGCTGCTTCCCACCTCCTACACCTCTATAATTGAATAGAACTAATGCTGGAAGAAAATTGGTCCAGCCATTGTAACCGAAACATCCAACCTAGAATATAGCAAAGCCTGCAGTCAGATTTGCCTGTGACTGTCTTGACCATATTCTTCTCAGAAGCTGACGTCTCAGTGTAGAGTTAGGAGTTAAAAATGAATAAAAATACCCAGTTTCAGAAATAAATGAAAGCCAGGGTACTTGCACATCGCCCTTTTGAGGTGCAGGTATGATAGGTGTGTTACAGGGAGTGAGGTTAAAAGAATGACATTGCTGCTTGATGTGGTGGATTTTTTTCTTTTTCTGAAAAAAAAAAACCCAACCCCAAACCAAACCCAAAACCAAAAGGAGAAAAAAGACCCACCCACTACCACCAAAAAAAGTATCAAATCTCATTTGTGGGTGTTCTCTGAAAAATCTCTGTGGCATGGTTAAAATGTGGTCTGCAAGAGCTGTTCTGAGGGCAGCCACAACTAACTCTTATCCTTGATTACAAGAGCTAACACCATAACCCTGAACTGTGTGTGTCGGCTCTGACAAGATTATTATGTAGCACAGGCTGTCCAAAAAGATAAGAGTTGTTTCTAGTGAGAAATTTTTCTAAAAAGAACAGTTCCCTTATGTGAAACACTTATTTTCTGCTTCTCACAGTCCCAGTAGCTATTGGGGGTGTGTTTTTAAAGTGCCCAAGTGGATTCACTGGGGGGAGGAAGAACACTTCTTGTGAACAAGAAACTAATATGGGTAACATGTGCTGTCTGCTCTGTCACAGTAAAACCTGGGTTGGATTTGTTAAACTTCTTTGTGTTCCTGTATGTCCTGCTTGCAGATAAGATTCCTATCTGTCAAAACACTAGGTGCTGTGGCTCTTGACTCTGCTGACGTTTTCTAGTGCTTTGGGGTTTCATCCGGTATGGGAAGTGTATGTGTTTGAATGTAGGTGTGTACATATATGGATAACTTCATGTTCTCATTTAAAAATGAGTGCTTTTTCTGGGAGTGGACTTTGTGGCTATTCCAGACTTACCGGTTTAAAAGTAGTAATAAGAATATACAGAAGAGTGTATTGTCTTAATTATCTGTTACAGATGATCAAGATGCTAAGACTGATTCTGTTGTATCTCCTGCCAAAAAACAAGACCCAGTGCTGCTCCATCAAGAGATAAAGCAAGAAAATGTATCTGGAAGGAAGAAAGTCTGTGCAAAGAAGCAGAAAGTTGATAATGGTGAGAATACAGGCTTGGCTCAGATAAACCTAACAAGCCTTTTTGCCATCCATGCTTCTCTTGCTTTGGAAAAGAAACTCAACAGAATAACACTTTTGATTTGAAAAGGCAGGAATTCCAGGTAGGAGAGATTGCTCAGCCTGAGGTGCTGTTAAATTTGATGAACATCTGGTACCACTGAACATGGGATGATGCCGTGAACCTTTCTGAGCTCTTTTGGATTCAAACATTTGTGCTTGAATTGAGGAGTAATGTGTTGACTTACAGTATAAGCTGAGCAGGCTCTAAGTTGCTCTAATTAAGGCATGTCTGTAACTGCTGCAGTTTCTGCCTCAAGCAGTATTGGAGTTTTAGTTGGTTTTTTTTTTTTTGACAGTTGCTTTGACCACGTTCTTCTCTCATTGTCCTTTTGTTTTCTGATTCTCCAGCATAAACTGTTCGTCTTTGCTGCCAAGGCCTTTACCGTTTGTCATCCCTCGTTTTCTGCCAAGATGCTGTTTCTTGTCTCCTCTTGGCTCAGTGTGCCTTTGTGTTTGTTTTGTTTTTTGGCTTTGACAATTAGTGCTGTTGTCCCTGTAGGTTTTGGGAAGAACTGACCATTAAGTTCTGTGAGGCCACCTTGTTAGCTTCTCAAAACTCTTCTTGCTGGGACAGCTATGAAGAACTTGGCGGCTGTTGGACTGCTCCTTGAGTACACGCTGTTGAGCAGTTTTCTTTATGCTTTGGGCACGTTATCAGTCCAAATCAGCAGTGGATCCTAGTCAGACTAGGGTAAGGTTCCCAGTAGTGCAGGGTATGTTGTAGCAACTGGAAAGCTTTCAGATTATTCCTGGAAAAAGCTTACTGATGGAGAACCGATGATGTGATTGTCCTTTATGGATGTTCTTACGCTTTTCCTGATGCATCCATTGCTCTTTGTGGGGCATTTCATGGACCACAAACTTGTCTGTATATGGCAAGTGTCAGTACCAGTTCAGCCAGCATTCAAGCTAAGCTGTCAGTGGTACATGGGTATAGCTCATGTGTTATTTGAATGCTAGCTGTTTTCTTTTAAAGCTGCCTCTCCAAAATGACAGAGGCAAAATTAGCTGTGGTAAGAATTTAGGTTACCCAAGAGAGTACTATGGGAATCTCGGATGTTACGGACACTGCAAAATGTCTCATTGATATTATGAGTATATTTTGAAAGGAGTTGGAGTTAGTAAGGAGAGGAAGGGAAAAGGTGAAGATGGTAAATGGGTTAAGTGGTGGATATTTCTGCTAGAGATCTCACTTCTGAGTTTGCATTGTACCTGCGGGTGTTTGCTGGCTGTTTAAGTGACAAAGCTCTAGCAGGTGACACAAAAAGTCCATCTGGCCTATTCTGCTCCTTAGCAGCAGCCAGAACATGAAAGTGTTTTACAGCTGGTACTCTGGCAGCCAGGAATACATATTTGTCTTGCAGTGATGCCTGAAACCTTGCATCCCACCCAATTCATTCTCTCTCTGGTCTGCTGTGTGGCATCTGTTGTCCATCGGCTTTTCAGTCTGGGCTGACTGGGTCTGATCTTTCTTGCTGTAATATGGCTCTGTCTATAACATCTTGCATACTTCAGGCAGTGTGACCAGCAGCTCAGGAGCTGGGTGAACAGCAAATCCAGCTCTCCTGGCCATATCTGTTGTCCTTGGTTTTCCTCTCCCCTCCCATGCTTTTGTCTCAGCAGTGCAGGCTGTAAAGTTCTTTGGGAAGAGGCTGATCCTCACTATTTTTACACAGTGCTGTGTGAATGGAGACTAGAGGTCGGTCAGTACCTCTGGGTACCTCTCTGAATATCAATGATGCCTAAAGTCTGCTCTGACAGATGATGCCTTCATTAAGGATAGTTGAGTTTGCATGTGAAAAGCTTGGTTACTGTCCCTACTGTATATTTTGCTGGAATGGTTTAGTTCACAGGTGATGTAACCTGAGTGAAAATGCTGGCAGTAAGGTACCAGCGTTTAACAGAATAGGGACAAAATTCTTGACTTTACTCACACTTTGGGGATGTGGAATGGTTTCATACACATCCACAAGTAAACCTGTCTTGATGCTCTGTGCAGCTTTCTCATTAAAGTGAAATGGAAGTCAAATTGTAAAGCGTCTTCTCTGCTACTTGCTAAAATGCTAAAAGGCAGCTTTGGAAATAGGAATTTAATTGAAGCAATTAAATTGCTTTGCATTAGAGACCTTTATTTAATGAACTTACCTGAAGAGCTACATGAGTTAAGCTGTGAAGGATAATAGAAATAAAAAACATAACTATTGAGGTTAATAATCCAATGCTTTAATCCAACTCTCTCTAATGTGTTGTTTATCTTTTCTAAAAATGTTGATGTTAATTATTACAAACCCATCCTGTGGACTTTTGATTTTAGTTCTGGTGGATGAACCTCTTATTCAAGCCACTACTTATATTCCATTGATGGATAATTCTGATGCTGGCCCTTTGGAAAAGCGAGAAGGGGTTGAAGTAGCAAAACAAAATGTGAATGAGGGGGTCCAGAAGAGCAGTGGCAAGAAATTGAAGAATGAAACAGATAAAGGTAAGAAACTGATAACGGCATACCTCTCTGGCATAGCCTGCTTGTGAACCTGGAGAGGGAAAACACGCTGTGTAGGAACCTCTTAAGTACTGAGAAGAAGTGATTTGAAGAAAACATTTGTGGCAGCAGGACGCTATTTGTTCTTGTCTGTGCTCATTTCTCCCCTGTCTTTGGCACTCTTGAAAGGGCTTTGTGCCATCTGAATCCCTTTAATGCTGACTGTAGGCTTTTGTGTCCTCACAGTAAGCAAACGGGTGATCGCAGACCACACAGATGCATGTTGAGCTAGTTTTACAGTAGATGATTCAGGCGTTGCTATGGGATGGGCTTTAAACCAAGAGCATTTAGTTCAGGCTGTTGGAGTCTGCCTGAGAGTTGGAGTGCAGGCTATATACTCTGGAGCTGTTCATGCAGCTAGTTGGGGCTGAGCAGGCAGTGTGTATCTCTGGGTGCAACACAGTTACCTGGAGCAGGTTGACAGTGGAAATAGTCTGACAGTTTTGAGGAAGACTTTGACTTTTCCTTTCAGTGCAGTTTGAAATTGGTTGGGCCAGGGAAGCTCTCTTCAGATTCTCCCACAGGGGCCTGGAGTGATTCATGGGTATTGTGTCCCACCCTGAAACTTTAAATAGGCTGCTGACCTGCTCAGAAAGTACCAGGCTTACTGAGCTGTGAGGCGAGACCTTCAGGTTTCTGAGCAGACAGAGAGGAGAAGCCAAGTGACTGAGCAGTGATTCCCAGGGCCTCAGGTTTGCACAGAAGGCTTGCTCTCCAACACTGTCTGCCTTGTCACTCACTGCACTCTTGGCAACATCTCTTTTTAGACTTGTCTTCTAAAATGCTCACTTAAAAGCTTCCCAGCTTCACTTTGGTGTCTAGATTAGATTCCCACTTGCCTGAGGCTTCTCTTGTGCTTCTAGCTCAATGGCTGCATATTACTGCCCCAAAGCATCAAAGCCTCTTGTGCACCCATCTCTTCTCATTTCCTTTGCAAGCTGTAACCTTCTCTATGCTCCTAATTCTTCTGTGTCAGCTGGGATTTGCCCTCCCAATATAGAAGTCTCTCACTGTTCTAATTGTAAGCTTCTTGGATGTAAGGGCAAGGCCTTTCTGCCTGAGCCCAGTGCTCCCTGAAGGCTGGTCTAGGCCAAGCTACTATAGACTTCTGGCTAACTGGACTGTGGTCTCAGGATTTTGGTATAACATCAGTATATGGTACCAGGAGTCGTGGTAACAGGACAAAAACGATGTCAGTGCAGCAGTGATGTGATCTGTGGCCAAGACTTAAGTTGGATATAGGACTAGGAAAGGGTGGGCTAGAATTTTTCAGTGTTTATCCCTCTTCTTGCCCCCCCCCCTCCATTTCTGTTTTTGTGCTTGCTAATTTCTTTTAAGGGCTTAGAATCACTAACACTTTTTTTGTTCTTTGCTTATTTTTCAAACACTGGAGAGGTTTGAGTTTGATGTTTAGCTTCATTTCAGTGGCATGTCTCCCATCCTTCCGTGTGTTGCTGAGCACTGGTGATACTTGAAGGAGATACTGGGTGTGCTTCTGTTTACTGAAGTTAGGGCCACCTAATGACCTATGTACATGCAGCCTGGTTTTTTTATATGAATGATGTTGGTTCTGTTCCTGTTAGAGTATAGTTAGTTGAATTGTGTTTCTTTCTATGTGTGTCATGGTTTAAGCCCAGCTGGTAACTCAGAACCATGCAGCTGTTCTGTCGCCCTGCCTCCAGGTGGGATGGGGAGGAGAATGAAAAGAATGTAAACCCTATGGATTAAGAGCAGTTTAATAACTAAGTACAGTATAAACTTACTACTACTAATAATAAGGGAAATGACAAGAGGAGGGAATATGAAACTAAAAAGGGAAAGGAAAAAAGCAATAAGCACAAATGATGCACAATACAGTTGCTCACCACCTGCTGACTGATATCCAGCCCAACCCAAGCAGCAATCTGCCCTTCCTGATGACTCCCCCCAGTTTATATACTGAGCATGATGTGCTGTAGTATGGAATACCCCTTTGGCTGGTTTGGGTCAGGTGTCCTATGCCTGCTCCCTCTGGGATTCTTGCCCCTCCTTACTGGCAGAGCATGAGAAGACTGAAAAGTCCTTGATCAAAGTAACCATTACTTAACACACCAGTGTGTTAGTTGTGGTTATCAGCATTGTTCTCGGATTAAAGCTGAAACACAGCACTGCACCAGCTACTAGGAAGCAGAAAAATACTATTATAGCTGAACCCAGGACAATGTCTCTTTTCAGACATTTAGTCTTTAAGAGGGTTATTACGGATTTATCTTCCTTCTGCTGAACTCCTTCTGCAGTAGTTCATTTCTGAACTTAAAT
This sequence comes from Psilopsiagon aymara, assembly GCA_024733675.1. Classification (NCBI taxonomy): domain Eukaryota; kingdom Metazoa; phylum Chordata; class Aves; order Psittaciformes; family Psittacidae; genus Psilopsiagon; species Psilopsiagon aymara. The sequence goes on from JANRGW010036053.1 coordinate 66,142, forward strand.
CGAGCGATTATTTTTCTGGCTTCCATTTATTGTAATCAGAAATGTGCCATTTTTTAAATTCATTAACTTGTTGTGTTCATATTGATTGTGGAGCCAGGCTGTCCTTTAAATTGAGAGCTCAGTTTGAATAACTGTCATAATACACTAGGATAGGACTCTTCAAGTTTTCACATTTTGCTATTTTCTCTTCCAAATGTGCGTTACGCTTTGTCTTCTTGCAGCAACACTATAAATGTTACCAACTGTACAAACAAAATGGTGGGATTTTTTTTCCCAAAACTATCAGCTGGCAGATTGTTCTTGGATTTAAATTGGAGAGATGTTGGTTTTGCTGAATGTTCATGACCTCTTGCTTCTTGGCATTTCAGATGGAAAATAAATCTAGTAGATAATGATACCCCATCACATGCTGTTTTGAAGCAAAATAAATGATTCTGTATGGAGTCCAAAGTAAATATGTCCTCCCTTGTGTTGCAGAGAATGCTGAAGTAAAATTTAAAGACTTTGTAATGTCCATGAAGAATATGATCTTCAATGAAGATGAGGCCCGTTGCATAGTGGAGATGTTAAAGGAAAAATCCAGTGCAATTCATGATGTCTTGCAAAAGGTGAATGATGGGAGCAGGGGGGGAGAAGGATGGAGATGGGGACAGGGAGGGGAAGAAGGCTATTAAATAAGCAGAAATTGGAAAGATGCTGTCAAATTAGCTGTATCAATGTTCTGTTGTATTTTCTGCATTCTGTCTTAGAAAGGCTTCTTCCAGCTGGTGTGTGCATGCTTTGCATGCAGAAGGCAGTTGTCATATGTATCTGTGCTGCCATCTGCCATCCCATGGGCTGGCTAGACAGGCTGCTGGCTTTTGACCGTTCATAAAGAGCAGACATAACCATGGTTAATTAAGGTATATATAGGTATAGAACTGCTGATGTGTGTGTGTTGGCATGGGGAAAGGCCATCTGGTGACTTTCAGGAGTCATCTTTCACAAATGTGTAACTATAGTAGAAACTGAGAAAAGCCTGCTGTGTCTGTGTACTTGATCAGTTAATTCTGTGTTTTGCAAGTCTCTTCATCTTAAAAGTCTATGCATTCTAGTCTGCTGACTGCTTTGGATGTTTGTCTCTCATAGGATTGTAGGGCAGTTCACATTTGGAAGGGACCTCGGGGGATTTGTAGTCCAGCCTCCTACTCAAAGCAGGGCCAGCCCTGAGGTCAGCAAGTGCTGCCCAGGGCATTATCCAGCCTGGCTTGAAACCTTCCGGGACTGAGATTGCACAACCCCCTGGGCATCCTATGTCAGTGCTCGGCATTTCTTTCTCAGTTTTTCTAGTAAGACAGAAGAGAATGATGACCTGGAATATCTTGCAAATATCTGCTCCTCCCATTACTTGTTATGGTTGTCACTTTGAGCTTGTAACATCCTGTTTGTCACTTGAAGTCTTGCAATTCTGTGTTTTTCCGCAGATAGAATAACCAGAACAGAAATGCAGAACTGGGTATGTGTCAATTCAATTGATGCAATATACTAGCATATCACGCAATTTGGGTTGGGCGGGACTTGAGGATATCATGCAGTCCTACTGCCTACTCAGAGCAGTTTGAGTGCTAAATTCATAGCGAGTTACTCAGGGATTTGTTCAGTTGGGTGTTGAAAATCTCCAAGGACGGAGACTCCCTATTCTTCTTAGGCCTTCGTTTCAGTGCTTGATTGGAAACCCAATGGTGGTACACTTGTAATGGGTATTGCCTGTTTTATTTGTAATGGCTGCCAGCTTGTTTTCTGTATTTTTTTTTCTTTTAAAGGAAGATTTGATGTTAAAGCTAAACTTTTGGGATCAAAATGGGCTCCTGGGTTTGTATACAACCAAGACATGTAGGTTTCTGTAGATAGGAAAATGTTCATATTTCTATCTGTAACTTAGGTCTGACATGGACAGTGTGTTTTGTACTGCATGCATACACAAGACCATTAAAGGAGAACTTCCAAGCAGTGCATTCTGGAACTGATAAATCTCTGTTTCTTCAGTTATTAGACTACACTGAGTGAAGTCTGGGCACAAACATTTAGGGAGTCTCACCCCTTACTGGAGTTACTTGATTTTTAGGACCTATATACAAGTAATAGGACTGTGGGTATTGTTCCTCTAGTTCTGTTCCCTGTCGTACCTCAAACTTTGTGTGTCAGTGTGCCAGTGGAAACATAATTATGTCAGATGATGGAGGGTCTCCTGTGAAGTGGAATGAGAGGCCAGGTCAGTGTTCCCTTTTTGTAGTGAGATATTTCAGGAGGTTAGGTTTGTTGGATTATACCTACATTGAGCACAGTTCAGACCTGGTGATCTTGGAGGTCCCTTCCAGTCTCAGTTATTGAATGATTCAGCATCTCTGTGTCTTTTCCCCATATTTCTTTTGGTGGCTCTTTGTTTTCCCCAGCGCTGCCACAGCCGCTGTCTTCCAACATGGAAGCACCTTAAGAGCCCATTTATTCTTTTAATTGGTTTCAGTGTGTTTGAAAATGCATTTCCTTGTGTAATGAGATGGATGCTGCAGGATGCATTAGCAGAACTGGGTACTGTTGGTGCCATGTACGCCACACAGATGGATGATGTGGGGCAGGAGGGAGTGTTTCTTCCTCTCAGGTTTGCTCTGCTGCCTGCTAGTGTGTTGTGCAAGTGTTTCTGGCATGTGTGATCATTTTTATGTACTCTTGCTGAAGGCTAGCAAGGCTGAGTCGGCTGCAGCTGTACATCAGCTACAAGACAAAGAGAAAATGCTCACTGCAATGAAGGAGGAGGCAGCAGTTGCAAAGGAGCAGTGCAAGCAGCTCACCCAGGTAAATACAGAGGTGCATGCATGTAGAGGGCTGTGGGAGTGGAGCGGGGGTTTGTAGCAGCCAGCAAATTCTGGTTTACTGACCTTGGTAAAAACTGAAAGGTGGATTTTATTATGTTGAAGTTTACCAAGACACTATGTTTGGTTTTATGATGCTATTAACATATTTATGCGGAGTTGTTTTCCAGAGAGTTAATTTACTGAGACTTTTAAGCTAAGACTGCTTTTCTTTTCAAACTTTTATAACACTTCCTTTGTGAGTGTAAGGCAGTTTTGTGGATGCAAATATTAAACACCTCTTTTGCATTGCAGTCTTAATCCAGTATTCTGTCATTCACATGCTTATGTGCTTCTAGGCACAACAATCATCGGCCTTCTTCAAGAAGGAAGCAACAGAAGGTGTAGACTGCCTGTGTAGCTCCTTGAGGTGCAGCTCTGATTGCTTTTGACTTATAGGAATGCTGGTGTCTCTGTCAAGACCAGTTTATGATACTTAATGAGGGTTTCAGAGGAAAGCAGTTATGGTAGAACAAGTAATTCGGTGCAGATACGGAGTGAATTGGAGACTTCTGGTGGGAGGATTCTTAAGTTTTGGCTTGTTTGGAAGCACATGGGCATTGTGTTCAGGAAGGTTGCATTGTGGGACAAGAAGATGGGCACAGAAAGCTAGGTGGCTAAAGATCATAGAATCATAGAAAGGGTTGGAAAGGACCTTAAGATCATCTGGTTCCAACCCCCCTGCCATGGGCAGGGACACCTCCTACTAAACCATGTCACCCAAGGCTCTCTCCACCCTGGCCTTGAACACTGCCAGGGAAGGAGCATTCACAACTTCCTTGGGCAACTCATTCCTGTGCCTAACCACCCTTACAGTAAAGAATTTCTTCCTTATATCCAATCTAAACTTCCCCTGTTTGAATCCATTACCCCTTGTCCTATCACTACAGTTGATAATGAGCAGTCCCTCCCCAGCATCCCTATAGCACCCTTCCAGTATCTGAAGGGGAGCTATGAGGTCTCCACGCAGCCTTCTCTTCTCCAGGCTGAACAGCCCCAACTGTCTCATCCTATCTTCCTACAGGAGGTGCTCCAGTCCCCACTGATCATCCTCATGACTCTCCTTTGGACTTGTTCCAACAGTTCCATGTCCTTTTTATGTTGAGGACACCAGAACTGCACACAATACTCCAAG
>JANRGW010036054.1:0-13526 GCA_024733675.1 Psilopsiagon aymara
CACTGCTTGGTCGGGCTGGGTATACGTGGTGAGCTGCTGTATTCTCTTCCCTTGTATTTCTCTTGTCATTATTATTAGTGGTGGTAGCAGCAGTGGTTTGTGTTATACCTTAGTTACTAAACTGTTCTTATCTCAACCTGTGGGAGTCGCATTCTTTCGATTCTCCATGTAGCAAACTGCGTGGCTGATTTACGGCCTAAACCATGACACTAGACTATTTCCATGGCTTTGTGTTCCTTGCCTCTAAAGCCCAATACTGCTCACAGAAATAAAGTTTCAAGGGAGCCACAGAGCAGGCTTCCTCTGGCATCAAAAGTGGTGCATCATAAAATTAAAGAGCTTTGGATTGTAGCTGAGATAAAAGGACACTTAGCTGAGCATGGAGAGACAGTAGGAACAGGCAGAAGGACCCAATTCTCCTAATGGTCTTTCAAGTTCTCAGACACATTTCTCAAATTCTTGCCCCCTCAACAGGAGTCTTCACAGGTTTCTGAGGATGGGGAAGTGAAAACACAGATGAAACAGTGGCAGACTGCCACACAATAAGATAAATCCAGTGTAACACATTCTGCACTATGATCGAATTAGAATTTCTTTAGTTAAGGAGGTATTCTCACAATAAAATGCACTCGAGTGACAGTTGCAGTATTTAAACCAAAACAAATTACTTCAAATGAATGTAAGTAATCCTTCTGTCTTCTTTTCTCCTTCCCCACAACCATTAAGATTGCTATTCATGAAGAATTGTCCAAAGAATTATTTGTCATGCCATTAGAAGGCATATTTCAACCATATTCCTATTATTTGCAAATAGTTTATATGCACTAAACATGGACCAGATCTTTCTATGAATTTTTTGTGAACTGATACCAAATACTGATTTTATCATTATTTCAAGGTTAATCTTCAGTTTTCAGGGTGCTGAAGTTAATTCCTTTAATAACCAGTCATCTGTGCCTACTAATTACAAATATCCAAAACAATTTGATATTTAAATCATATGTCATTGCTCCTGATCCTTGACTGGATGAGTAATGAAATTAAGTGAGACCCATATGAATTGTGAATACTACTACTGAATATGTAATTAAGGTTTTGATTAATATTCTGGTACTCAGGCTTAAAATACACCTTCCATAAGTATTTGCACTGATAAAGCTCAAGCTCAAAAAATCAGTACAAGTCATTAACACAGCCAAACTGAATTCATAAGTGAACTTCAAAAGCATGCTTGTAAGGGTTTTTTATGATGGTGGTGATGAACAGTGTCCTTTTAAGTTGGACTCTGATATAAGTGCTAGCTGCCAAATAAAGCTACTGGCCATCTTTTGGTTTTAGGTGCTGCTATAAAGCTGAAAATTAAGAATATAGGTTTTACTGAGGTATTGAAAACATCCTGTGCTAATACAGGTTGAGAATTTAAATGCCAATTGCTTCAAAACTCAATGAATCTTTTGATGGAAATTAAAAATCATTTAAGGCATAGCATTATATTAACAAAATTGAATTATTATACTTTCTCTTTTAATACACCTCTATTTCTTACTTAGAGTATCCACTAGGAGCAATCTCTATGTCATTGCTAAAATACACTTAATTCAGCTGACAGTCAACATTTCTGAAAATTTTCTTCCCATCCAATACTTTCTGCACTTAAAGAAAGCAAATCGGAGTACCTCTTACTTAATAAATAGGAACATATGGATGTCTCATTTCAATTTTTGTTATGGAAATCTCCCATTTGTAAAACACCACAAATAAGATTAATAATTTATTAATACTAATTCTGCAGCAGTAGGATATACCACAACTCTGGAACCTGTCCTATTAAGAGATGTTAGCATTGTTGAAATGGTCTGGCTAGGAGCACAGAAGTGGTCGACTCCCTTGTCAGAATCCAGACCCTGTGTAATAAAGAGATGGACAATGTAAGAATAGTTCTACTCAAGGAGAACGATTGAGTCCAAGCCTAGAACTGACTTTGAGATGAGCTAGGAAAGGTACCTGCTCAAAAACACCACTCTATTTGAATACACTTTTAAACCACAAGGACCAGCAGCTTCTCACCACTTGTATTGCAGAAGCATCCTAAAACACAATATCAGCCTCCTGCTGGGCTAGGAAGTTTTCAAAGGAAGAGAATTAAATCCTTCCAAACACCTTACCACCTTACCAATACAAGTGAGACTGGAAGATGCTAACGCATTTCACAGGAAGAGTAAGGGATACATGAAGATTAAAGACTTCCTCAGGGCTGTCTGAGACAAATCCCATGTTAAGAAACACCCACTGCCTAAATCACAGGCTGATCATGAGACCAGCATTCTCCCTCTATTCTTCTACACTGTATAACCCCCTGACCTCACAAAACACACACAGGTTCTCAGGTTACCAGTCTACCTGACAGCATCTGAGTAACAAGTTGTGAATGCCTCAACCCTGGCAGTGTTAAGGGCCAGGCTGGACAAAGCTTTGGGTGACATGGTTTACTGTGAGGTGTCCCTGCCCACGGCAGGAGGGTTGGAACTAAATGATCTTAAGGTCCTTTCCAACCCTAACTATTCTATGATTCTATAACAAATCCAACCTGGGAAGGGAACAATGGAAAACATTCATTTCAACTACAGCCTTATCAGTTCCTGGGCTTCTACGCTCTGCTTATCCAAACTCACAAATAGGCTCTACAAAGGGCTGAGACAGCCTCTTCAGAGACAAACTTATGGATTGATGGTGGGGTGGCTTGTTTTGAAACCTTTGTTGGTTTTCTTAACAGCCCTCTTGATTTAATTCAGCCATGCAGAGAACACACCCAACAATTAATTAATTTTCTAAGCCAACTGGATCATTAATGGAGTAGCTCTGCCACAGAGGTGACACTAACAGAATGAAGACAGGTTATACAAACACACACATCTCCAAAGTTTTATTTTTTAGGTAGAAAAAAAAAAAAAAAGAATGGCATACTTAAAGACCAAATGTGGCCCTTAGTCAGTAAGGTAATTTTCATGCTCTGTTATCATGAGTTCTTAATTAACCTGTGTGGTAAAAAATGGTTGTTGATTGAAAATGCAATCCCTCCTTTTGACACATGCATTAATGCACTATTGTAAAAGTTCAAAGCCGTTATTATTGAGTTGTCTCAGCCACATTAATTATCCTCTGTGCTATATTTGGCTTCACTTGGGTAAATCTTCTTTAATTGCCCAGTCTTTGCTTACAGAATATCTGCATTTAATATACTATGAACTGTGTTTGCATTCATGCTTTTTCCAATAATTCTGTATTGAATGTAGTTTTCACCATTACTCCTGGAAATGTGCCACACTCACCATATTCATCTGCTGTCACCCCAATGAGTCAGTGGTTTTGAAGCTGAAATGTCCAGAGCTTTGAAGCTTTGGGCTAAAGTTGATTCTAGAACTTTCACTGTTTTTAAAAGAATTCCTCACCTTTGTTACCCAGGCCATGTTTTTTTCCAGAGCACATGGGATTCTTAAAGCAGCAAAAGTGAGTAAGTGAAGGAAACAGGGTGAAGGACAGAACTTTTTAATCTGTATAGCATAAACCCTTGAGGAAAGAAACCCTTAAAATATTAAAATCTTGCTTTAATATCACAATTATGTCCACTGCGGAGAGATGTTCATGTTTTCAACATGTTTAACTTAAAATATGTTTTGACAGGCATATTGAAATTATAATTCTGAATTGTTCCCATCTAGATCATTTTTCAAGTGAGTATCTCAAAGTACACTACAAAAATTAAACTTCAGAATATCCATAAAGACTTAGACTTCAAATACATACTGAGTAACTAAAGGATGACATTTTCAGAAGTATGGGGTTTGGAACTAAATAATCTTAAGGTCCTTTCCAACCCTAACTATTCTGTGATTCTATGCACTGCTTTAGACTGACCAAATGGAGTCATTTTAAATCTCCTTCGCCTTTTAAGGAAATAATAATAATAAAAAAAAAGAAGCAATAATCTCCACTCCAATGAAAGTAAAGGGAGGTATAGCTCTTCACTTCTGAAACTCACGCAGGTAAAAAAGGCAATCAAAATTATGTATGCTGAAAACTTGGGCTCCACTTGCTGCGGAGCTTGTGGTGAGTTGGGAGACAAGAAGTTGGGAAATGAAGATGGGGTTTTATTTCAGCCACAAAACTGTGCTGCTTACATTGATAAAAATCAAACATAAAAAATGTTACAGGAAACCAATTTGGAGCAGTTTCAAAATTTTTGTTTAATTCACTCTTGCAACAGACAGCAGAGGAAAAAGGTGAAACAGCTACAAAGTGACACATCAAAAACAGCTTTCCTCTTTCTCTTTTTCTGAGGTTGACAGCATATGACAGAGAAAGGCTGATGAAAAATTGAATAAACCAGCCCTTCAGCTGATTCAGAACATCTCGAGCTACTCCCATAAGCTAACCAGGCATTTCTACGCAGATCTGTATTACGGTGTTGCTTGTGGTTATACTCTACGTGCAGAATGAGTGTTTGTAAATAGAGATACTGGCAGTGTACTTTTAGTATAAGAGAAAGAAGGTTAAAAGGCAGGAAACAAATATTAATTAAACAGTAGAAGACAGGATAATCTGTATTTGGTCCCATCTCAAGGCCCTAAGTATTATGTCTTCCTGTTTGGCATCACAAACATGACACTTCTATCAGCACAATGACACAGCTCCAGCAGGAAGGACAGTAAATGTCCCCAGCCTAAGCCTCAGTTCAGAAAGCTCTCAGGGAGATGGGATCTGAGCCCTCACAGCTGGAAAGGACAGTGGACTCAGATCTAAAATCTGAGCAAACACTCTAATCACAAGAGACATTTCTTTAGTACTATAAAACAAGGCAGAGTCACTAATATTTGTCAGGGAACTCATCACTAAGACGCTCATCATTGTTGATAAAGCAGGTTAAAACAATGCTTGCCAACTGGATCCACTCAGGGATTTTGGGGCCACTACAGCCTAGCTTCTGGTTTGGAATGTGCTTAAATGAGAAATAGGAAATCAGCCTCTGTGTGCTGGGAAAAAGAAACTTCCTAACAAGACCGCTCAGCACAATTTTCTAGATCAAATTTTCGCGTCTATAAGCCTGAAAAACATCCAAGTTCTGCTTTGTGGAGCTAAGTCTTGCTTTAGACCTGGCTCACAGAAAGATTTCCATAGAAAGTGAGCATATAAAGATTAGGATTGAAGAAGAATAAGAAAACACACAACTCCACCCGTACCCCTCTAAGATAAAAAGGCCACACATTTACAGTGAGAAAGCTTATCATTCTACACTAGCCACTATTATACCATTAAAGCATCAGCACAGTGGGGTTTTGTGATTTTTTTATGCATGTATAGATCCCCCTATAGAGAGCTGAAGCCTAGCGCTGGATATTACAAAGTTCTTTCCCAGGACCTGATAAAACTAAGCTACTGATCTACGTACCATGTAAGGAAAAACACCACTCAAAGAAGCTGTCAGGATCCTAGACTAGATCAGATGTTTACACAAAAACATCCCATTAAACTGAGCAATGTCAAAAACCATGGCACTGCTAACCTTCATTCTTAAAGGCAGAAATCAATCTGATATATAGCAGCTGATAGGGATAAGGAAAGCTGTCCTTCCATCTGTACGTTAATTCACTTTTTATTCACCGTAAACCATCTGCATCTTTATCTAAAGCAGCTGGTACCAGTCCTTGGTGCATTAGTCTTGCCTAAGTCACACCTTCTAATTTAAGAAGTTACTTTTGTTGACACTTCATTGGCTGCCAAACTTGCTTTGAAAACACCCCACAAAACAGTCTTGCTCTATTTGCTGCAACTCGTGATATCAAATCATTTGTAACTGATAGCGTTAACCACCCCCACTGATTATACCTGCCAATCAAAAAGATTTATATGGCTCGCCATACAAATCCTACACCATGAACATAGTAAACAGCACAAGCATTTTGTCAAAGGAAAAATAATGGAAATAATAACATCGAATAGGAATTATTTTGTCTTGGGGAAAAAATACATTATTACCCATTTTAGCCATTGAGGGAAGGAAACCGAATGAGAGGGAGAATGATAAGAAACCACTTCAGCAAACAGAGCCCATAGGGAGATGATAATTCTGGTTATGGTTGTCAGAAAACTCAGATTAAATCTCTTGGAAAAACATATACCCAAGACCTATTATTTTTTAATACTAAAACTTATGAAAAGATAGTTAAGAGTACTCTCTTCCCTGTAAACTGATGTCAACCTAACACCTCACGTTTGTGTTTATCACTGTTCAGATAACTGCTCACTGCAGAATTTATCTAACATTTTCTCTGTGTATCTAACATTTTCACTGTGAGTTTGCCCAGTCATACAACTTTTCTGTTTTCCTGCCTCTTTCTCCAGTCTCTCAAGCAGTCACTTAGAAAATTATTCAAATCATCCTGGTCGGCGGCTGAAGGGAAATAAATGGGATTTGGGTAAATAATGTACAAGGATTAACTGGTATTTCTGTGTCTTTTCAGAACCTGCTTCTTTTTATATGCCCATTCAGTTTTCACTCATGTTCTCTTTCATATCAGTCACCTTTCATTTTAAAAACCAAGCAAATCAAAACACTTCTTTCTATGGCCTGTTTTCCACTTCCACTCCTATATGTCTACTTGACACAGCATATACAACTGACAGCTGTGCTAAAATAGACAAAAATTGCACCACTCTGTAAATATACTTTAGCAACCACAGATTTTCACTATACCCTGAAATACAAGCAAGGAGCTATTGGTTTTGTCTGTGCCTGATAAATTCCCTCCAAACAACCTACTTACTGAAACTGTAAGTCACTGTTGTGATTCATCTGCTGTATATTAAAAGATACTTAATTGGAAAAGAGAGACAGAAGAATGAGATAACACTGTTATAAGTGACATAGGTGTTGATTTCATTTTAGTTTTACTAGAACTTTTGTATCTTTGTAGTCAATTCAGTCCTTATGGACAAATATTAAGGCTAAGTCAGCTGACAAGGATAATACTCTTCCAAACACCATAAACTGTGATGTAAATAACCTGGAGATATGGAGCCGGATAACTGAAGCTACAGATGGTGTTGTGATGCTATGCTTTCTTGCTTTCCCACAGATGTGGACATGCAAACTGACCTTTCAGCACTAAACACTTTCACCACTGTAACACAGAAATTTTAGCCAAAAAAAAGCTCATCTGGTTGCCAGAACTTTCTACAAGTTTACAGCATTTAGAAGCAAATTAGAATGTGAAACATTTCTTTGAATTTATGGTATGTACGTAGAGTCATTTCTTCATTGCATAGGACTCTAGAACAATATATACAGATGGTGACATGAAATCCTCTAAAGCACAAGCCTTAAAATCACATTGATTTTCTACTGTTTTGGAAAAATCCAAATATAAATTCTCCCTATATTTAGTTTCTAGAAAGCATTCTGTGTATAAAGTATTAGTTCTCCTACTAAGCCAACTGAGCAACTAGAAATTTTAGTGCTTAAGCAGTCCTTTGAAAATCTGAAAACTTATGTAACTGATAAATATTCTCTATAGAAAGAACCCTGGTTAATTATTAAAGTATAGTATCTTTCTTCTAAAACATATCAGCATCTTTTACAAGTAGCTTAGGTTATTAGAATAAACTGAATACCAAATCTGATTTGTATGCAGACTTGTAAGAGATTTTTAAGAACACAGTAAAGCTTCACTTTTGTGTTTCAAAAAAAAAAAACCTTTGAAAGGCACAGCCTTCATCTGCATATCACTGTCTTCAGGAGAAGGAAAAAGAGAAAAAAAAAAGGAAAAGGAATATTTATTCTGCTGAATGTATTATCAAAATTAAAATGCAGCCAGGCCACCTAGAGGGTGGGCTGCCCCTTCTAATCTTGCTTTCTAAGGGGAAGAGAAAAAGAGAGAACTCTAATTCCTATTTCTGACAGCCCATCACCTTTCCTGAGTCCTGAAGACACAGCAAGCAAAATAGTTAGCCAGTAGGACTTTAATGCAGGCACTGCAGTAACTCAATAAAACAAACATGGTATTGCTGAGTGGTAGCATTTTGCTACACTAAGAGACAGATGGGGAGGATATGCAATAATCTTGTCTAGGAAACGGCTATGATTCATAAATTTGGACTCAATGTGACAAATTATCTGACAGATTTCAAAACAGTGAGAAAAGCTGATGTCAGATTTAGATATCACATCTATCTGTGAAGTCCAATGGCGGCTGGAATTATTGACCGCCTAAATACACTGAACTTCTATGCTACTGCTGAACAAAAGCGTCAAAACCACTATGTAGATAGAGCAAAAGTGTGAAAACAGACAACGCTGTGTAAGGATGGAGTTGATAAGATTTAAACCCTGATGATTTTTTTTCTCAATTTGAACTACCTTGCTCACAGTCCCAGCGTAGGGGCCCAATCATGCTTAATACTGTATCTGTTAAAATGTGTATAACTCTGTATATATCTCTCTTTCTCTCTATATACAGATCTATCAGTATTGACCTGAGGAAGTTTGTATATATCTCTCTTTCTCTCTATATACAGATCTATCAGTATTGACCTGAGGAAGTTGTAAGGACTTCTCATATGGAGTACAAACACCATTTCCCCTTTTTTCTTTTTTTTTTTTTTTTTTTTTTTAAATTTTAAGAGCATCAACTAATTGCAGAGATGGAGCTTATGAGCTCAGGCAACGAAAATCATTCAGCTCATGGTCCACCTTTGCGAAAAATGCTTCCACATGTCACCAGAGGGACTGCAACTCATACTGCTTCAAGAATCCAGCATCACCTCTACAGCACTCCTCCAACTCTTTGTGTTTTTTCCAAATAAGAATCAGGAAGGAGAAGGAAGATAATGATTTCTTAGTAGTACACATAAACAGATATAGATAAATCATAGTGTCACTTCTCAGGGAAACAAACCCACTTTGGAACAGACACCTGCCTTGGACAAGTGCCACCTGGAAGGGCCAGTAATTAACCTGGCATCTCCTCCACCTTCTCTAGGTAGATTCCCATACAGCTAGTAAATCTCAGACAAAACCCCTCACTCTGTTCAACTTAATCACCTCAGTAGCATCTGAGCTACCCAGAAATAATTTTAAAGAGCAATTTCCAGCCCTTGCAAATGATTCATCCCTCCTTTGGCCTTATTGGTTACAGAAACTTGACTGCTCTCTTTCAGACACTTAACTGCAGCTTTTCAGACAAAATGACAGCCAAGCACCTCCAAGGGAACCTCCAAGCACCCTGAGCTCAAGGCAGCCTGCTCACACCATTTCCCTACAAGGTACAACAGTTGTCTCAGGGAGCTACTTCTCACTTTCCAGACACCACAAGATGGGCATCCTCCAATCTCCTCTCACCCACTCAACTTCCCATAGCCCATTCTCCCCCAGGGCTGCCACTCAGGACTTCACCCAGCTTCAGGAGCATGGCTCACACATTCTGCCAACTCAAAGTAATCTTGTCCAGAAAAAAGGTTGTCAAGGACATAAACCACATCCACAGATGCTAGGTAAACACTATTATCTCTTACATTCAGTCACCAAGTCCTGCTATCCCCTGCAAAATCTGAAAGCCAGGGCTAAGCCTGGGAAACTAAGTGAATCGAAGGGATGCCCAAAGGCATGGTTACATATTTTTATGGCAGCCTCAAGGGACAATAGTTCATCTGAATCCTACTGGTCCATATATCTGCACATCGTCCTTCCAGAATATAAATTAAAGCATCATTTGCCCTTTAATTAATTCCAATGGAGTGCAAAGACACCGTGCATTACGTCTTCCTTCCGCTCCCCAGAGTCCACTAATAATAAGCCATGTCTCTCACAGAAACTATCTGGGAGAATGGTGTCCACACTGTGGTTTCCATGCCCAAACAGAACACACTGGGAGAATGGAAAAGGATATCTACCTGAAACTCTCCCTGAAGGCAGGTCATCATATTTAATATGAAAAGAGCTGCCAACAAAGCCCTAGTAGCTGCACTCAGCTGTGGCAAGCAGCTCCTCAGAGACTTCACTGGAATTTTAACTGAGGGATAGTGTTATCAGGAAGTCTGTGAACATCCAAGCCCCTGGAAAAAAAAAATATATATATATGCTTATTCATCAGAATAGAAGAATTCAGTCTTCTAAAATTCGTGTGAGGAAAAAAAAAAAAAAGGTCAATTTCAAAAGAAAAAAAGAAAGATACATTTTTATTCAGAACTGATTGGCAGCTTAGCTGCTCCTGCAGCTCCCTTTCTTTACACTTCAGGCAAAAATTGGTTTCGCAATGCTAGTTTGCCTATTTCCAGCATTGTTCCATGCCACATTAAAGACCTCATTCATTTCCCATTAGCACATTTTAGTTAAAATTAACACATAATCAATTTCAATGATCTGGCTTTCAGTATAGAGCTGTGTCAAAGAAGGAGTTAGTCTCCAAACACATGCAACTGGGAAACACTTCAGGTTGTTCTTCAGCCTAAATACCCAGGAGCTGTTTGCTCAGGCCAGTGCCAATGTTACACTGTGGAGCAGAAGTTTCGGGCTATTAAGTGTCCAAGGAGAGACGGCATTTTCCAGAAAAAATCCAGAGATTGCGTTAGTTCTGACACATGTACAGAGTTTTTCAGAGTTTGATGTGACCTCTCCTTTTTGGTGCTGATTATTACATGACTTCAAAGGCTCTCCCTTATGAGGAATATACCTAAGGAATTAAATTTAAGTGACTTTAATCAATTATGAAGTAGCGATATGCAAGACTGCATACAACTGACCATATAACTTTTATGTTGGTGGAAAACTGCAAATAAAAAGCTATTAAATTACTGACTACTGAAGTTATCTAGAGAATTAAAATTAAGTGACTTTAATCAACTATGAAGTACTGATATGCAAGACTGAATACAACTGACCATCTAATTTGTATGTTGGTGGAAAACTGAAAATAAAAGCTACTAAGTTACTGACGGACAAACAAATTCATGGCTCTTTTTCACTGAAAAAAAAATCCACCAAACTATAAAATATACATAACATCCTAACACGCCTTGTCAATTTAATATTCTGGTAGTCTTACACTACTGCACATAAAAGATGAACAAAAGCTATATATGATCAAAATAGGCTCAGACAGCTTGAAATACAGAGGACTAGGTGTCCCTGCAAGGATAAATATTATGTTAAAAGAGGTCGCGCTTCCTCAAAAAGCAAGCAGCTGGAGAGCTTTAAATCCCAAGCACCTCATCTGACAGAAGTGCTGTAAAGTATCAGATCACATCCTGCTCCACCCAAAGCCATGCTCTTTGTGTTTGCCAATACAGCCACAAGGCCAGACTTCGCAAAACTCTGTTCTGTGTCACCCAGCATGATACATGCTATCTTCTATATAGATGAGTAATGTGTATCAGCATGAATTTCTATGTACAATTTGAGCCACTGTACCTACTTTTCTGTCTCTGCAGGACCAGGACTAAACATTACATAAAAAACATCTCATTCAGAAAGCCCTAAATTTACCTTGTGTTCACCTCAGGAGGTAGAGCATACAGGAGCATGCAAGCACTCAAGATCCTGACCAAAGCATCAAAGCATCACTTCTAGTTCAAAATCCTGCTTCCCTCTCAAGTTGTGTCATAGTTAATATTGAGCACACACGTAACTTTAAGTTAGCTTTCCAAATAATAAAAGAAAGAAATCTGGAAAGTTAAAGATACTTAGTTATGGGATCTAGGATCTTCAGTCTATTATCCAGCAGCACTTGGATTCCTTGATGCTTAAAGGCCACAAGCAGAACTGAGCTGTACTGGAGACTGCGCTAACTGAGCAAAAGCCAGGCCCTGTTCAGAACAGTGGGACAGAGTCAGAAGTAGAGAGTAGCAACAAATTAAACTCTTATGAGATAATTAGAGGGGGAAAAAGGGAGGAAAAGTTCCAAAACAGAAGCACGAGAGAATTCTTTTCTATCCATCAGACAAGAAAACCTGAAGTATTTTCAGGTGCTGCCTTAATACACTGCTCTACTCAATGACCTTCTTCATCATAGCATCTATTCCACTATCTTATGTGGATATTTTAGCTCGTTATACACTGTGCATTCTGAACTCTGCACTTTTCAGGCAGCACTAAATGTATTTGCAGGGCATTCAGCCTATGAATCGTTCCTAGAAATATGCTTAAAATAAAGGAAAACATTACTTTTGTAAACTGTGACGTCACCTCCCTTTTCAGTAAGTGCCTTCCACAGCCTACTCCAGCACATCCTTTCCGTAACACACATTACATCTCTTGTGGATGCTTTTGAGAGCAGCTACTCAAAACTTGATGTAGAAAACATTTCTTTACTACACAACATAGACAAAATGCACACCCATAGCAAGGAGCATATTTACAGGCAGCTGCACACATCGGAACACAGCAACGGCTGTACATTAACAGTTTCTGCAAGGAAACTTCACTGTTAGTGAAGTTCCCCGCTGGCGGCAACGCTGTCCGGGCCGCATGCGAGGAGCCGGGAGACGTACAAGGATTTCCCCTTTTCCCCCGCCTGCTCCCGTTTTTACTTCTCCCCCGCGCAGGTTTCCCAGGAAGTTTAGGGACCCTCCAGGGGAGGCGGACTCCCGCGCGGCATAGTTACCACGGGGACGTAGCAGAGTCCCCTCAACGGGGCGAAACACTCCGTGCCCAGGGCCACCAGCGGCCCCGCGGGGCCCCGAAAACCCTTGAGTCCCCTCCCGTCCCGAGGAGGAAACCCGGGGGAACCGTAGGCCACAGATCGCAGTCCCTCCCTCGGCCTCGCTCCCCTTCCCCGCGGCGAGGGGTACCGGCCCCCGGCCAGCTCCTCACCTCCAGACCTGCCCGAGCTGCAGGATGTGGACGAGCGACTGCAGGAGCCAGATGCAGAAGGCGCAGGACGCCGACCTGCCGCTGCCGGCTCGGGGACCGGCGGCTCCGCTGCCGGCGGCATTGCTGCTGCTGTTGGTACTGCTGTTGGTGGCGTTGCTCTTGCTGGCGGTGGACGCCTGCCGCTGCGGCGTGCAGGGCCGGGCGGCGTCGATGTCCGCGGCCGCCGAGCCGCTGCTCACCAGCAGCTTGCTCTCGGCGGCAGGGCACTGCCCGGGGGCGGTGGCGGCGCTGTCCTCGGTGCTGAAGTCGTGAGCGAACCAGCGGAAGCTGAAGACCTGCACGGAGAGGGACCCCAGCAGCACGAAGAAGAGGGTGAGCCCGAACCACCAGCGCTGGCCCCGCAGGTAGTAGTCGACAGCCAGCCAGATGTCAGTGCCCACGTCCGCGAAGTACACGGCCAGAGCTGCCAGGATCCAGAGGCAGTCCCACAGTGAGTAGCGCCGCTGCTCCCTGCCCAGTCGCAGGCACAAGGAAGACGAGCCCCCGCCCGAGCCCCGGGAGCCCCCGCCGCCACCCCCACCGCCGTCTCCACCTCTGCCGCCGCAGCAGCAGCAGCAGCAGCAGCGGGAGCCGCCGCCCGAGCCGTCCCCTCCGCTGCCGCTGC
>JANRGW010036056.1:0-14837 GCA_024733675.1 Psilopsiagon aymara
TCATGGTTAAACTTCACCAGGTTGGCATCAGCCCACCTCACAAGCATGTCAAGGTCCCTCTGGATGGCATTCCTTCCATAATTATTGTTATATTTCTTTGGAAATTACTGACTTTTATGAGCCTTGATAGCTCCTCCCCTGGAAAAGGTCAGTGTTTCCCCAGGGAGGTACTGCTCACAGCCTGTGAGAAATTGCCTGGGAGTCGTAACCTTTTGTCAGCTGACCTTTAAATACAGTAATGTCAGTTTGTTAACAAGGAAGTTTCACTTGTTAATGTCCTTGGTGTTAGTCTGATATGACTTGCCATTTAAAGCATTTATCTGACTTTTTTCCTAGCCTGTGATCTCTGGTAATGCTAGAGTGTTAATCTTTGAGTTCACGTAAGAGGCAGATTCCCCCTCTAGCCCATATTTGCAAGTGTATGATAAATACTTTCTTCTGTCATTAAACCACTTTTAAGGAAATATAGACGTAATTTCAAAAAAATATCAAACAATTTACAAAAGCTTTTACAGCAAGGGCTTGGAATGCTCCTTCTGCTTCGTTCTGTCCCTGATTGGCAATATCTGGGAAATATGGGGAAAGTTTTGATTGATTTTGTGTGTCTCATATCAGTGCTCTGTTATGCAACACAACCACCATTCTCATTTTGTCTGTACTAAAGGGGCAAATACTGGTCATTTAACTAAAGTCATTGACTTTAGTTAAACTGCAAAACTCTTTTCCAACAGAGAATTTAGTTGGGTGAATGTGAATCATCCAGCATTGCAGCATAAATTCAGACACAGTTTCCTGGACTCCTAAGAGTCTTCTGGTGCTGCCTGTACTGTGAATTACGGGCATGATATTGGGCCTTTTGGTGAGCACATACTAGTGGCAGAAAGTATTTTCTGTTGGACCACTTGGGGACATCATTTTGCTTGTCACACTTTTACATAAACAGAAGGTTAGGCTCTTACAGATCCTCTCCTAGGAGGTACTCAAGTAGTTTAAAGACTACAAGTAGCAGGCTAAATATAAATCTTCCCTAGAAACTACCTGAGTCTTACTGCATATCCCTTCTTCCCAGGTTGCTTATGTAGACTTTCAAAAGGCACAGTTTTTGCCTACCCAACATGTTTGCTTCCAAAGAAATCTGAGGAGAATATGTATGTTGGTAATGGCAACATGGGAATAAAGACTATGTATGGGACAAGATGCAGAGCACACCTACCTCCAGCATGGACACATCCATGAAGAGAAGAAGAAACAATGAGGCCACCTAGACTGGCTGCCTATTAGCAGTTTCATCCAGGCATCTTGTACAGATTGTAAAATCCCAGCCCCTTAGTGCTGCAAGTGAGAAAAAGGGGAGAGGAAAAGAGCAATGTACCGTCACAGACTGAGAGCTGGTGAGAGTCAGGACACTGACTAGACTAAATACAACTGACTATCCCTTACCTCATACTGCAAAAGACAAATTTAAAAAAAGGGGCAAAAAAAATCCAACCTCAAACTAATCTGTCCCATCCAAGGGAGAATGTTCTTCCCAACTCTGATAATCACCTTGATCATGAATGTGTGATTACTTTACACTCATGGCACATCTAAGGACATGGATTCCCTGCAGCTCACTGGAGCACTGACAGAGCTGTGCTGATAATCTGCCTCCAGCTGTGCCCCATAAGCAATGCTTCAGCCAAAGATGAGCACACACACATACTCACAAACCTCAGGTTATTTTCCTACCTCTGCTTGATATATCTTCCCCTTAATGTAATTCTGAAGTTCACATTATTCCTTTTAGTCACAGCCCTGCAGACAGCCCATGTTAAGGTAATTATCTGTGATGACCCTGAAGTCCTTAGAATCTAATGTAGCTATCATGCTCATTACCATAATAGCTGAGGCTCCATAGTATCAAGCCATCTGAGTCAGTCACGTCAATCTGGAGAGCATAGCCTGGAGAACAGCAGTGAAGGAAAGCAAATGAAGATTCAAGAGCAAAAGCATAGGATTTTAAAATGTTAGAAGACATTTAGGAGACCAAAAGGGGAACAGACTTTCAGTAATAAAAAAAGTATTAGTGACAACATTTCATTGGAAATACTAATGCAGAATCACTTTGCAAAACACAGTTCAAAACTGCATTGCAGAAACTGACAGGAAGTATTTTCTACTAAGAACAAATAGAGTGATCAGAAGCAAACTGCAGCCAAAGCCTAACGACTTTCATGTACTAAACTAGGAGAAATTTCATTTAAAACCCATGCAGCTACATGTGCATAAGACTGATATAAGAGGAGAATAAAGCTCAAAGTAAGGAAAATTCAGCTGTATTAGTATTGTTGTGTTGCAGTGGGCTGTGTTGTAAAAATAATGCACATGACCCAGCATGGTTTCCATCAAATTCTATATTCACTATACTCTTACATATCTTTCCTTGGTTATTTGTTTCTTGCTGGTTAGTCATTAAGTGACCTCCTTTAACAAATGACACATGCTTCCCAACATCTATAGCTTTGCAGCACTGATAGGGGAAGTACTGCTCACACATTTTCTCTGTTGAATTATGCATCTCCTATTTGTGACTGCATTGTGGGAAGTCACTCTAGAATAACAGTGCCTCAGGGTGGGAATCATCTCACCTTACTTTACAGGTCTACATCTAAGGCAGTCAAACTCAACTCCTATAGCCAATTACAGACATTTCTGTACTAGGACATAAATGGCATCTACTTTAAGAGTAGATGAGTTGTGATCTAAAAGTCCCTGTTTCTTTTTATTGGCTGCAAAGGGAGCCAGGAGTGACTAGATCAAATATAGCCTTCTACAATAGACAGCTACATAGAGTCAGCTGAGTATCACCCCCACAGTTTATAATTTTGACAAATCACACACACATTTTAAACCCAATTTTTTCAGTGAAGCATTCTTTTAACAGAGCTTTTAGCAACTAACACGCACTTTAGAAAATAGGTCTTTCTTTTTGTATAAAACTTCCCTGCCAACACACATGCAGGGAAGTCTGTGCCACCAAGTCAGACTATCTCTCACTTAGACAAGCACTTTGCCACTTATCAAAGGACAGCAGTCCAAAATTGTATAGCTGCCTCGTAATTGCATATTAGTCCTCTGTAGTGCGGTCTACAGTAAAACATTTTAAAAAAAGAGAGAGAAAGTAGAGAAGTTTTTGTCAATACTATTTGGAAATAAGGCACTTCTTGCAACAGCTGTGAGGTTATTCCCAAAAGCACAAGTGCTCTGTGGGACGTGTTGTCATGTATTGCCTAAGACTCCTGTAATTAAGTGTTGTCCTTGTTCACCGTCTGTTCTTCCAATTGCCACTGCAGGTACCAAACCACACATGATGAGCTAAAGACACAGCAGTGCAGGTGAGCAGAACTGCATACCTGCTTCAAGCCCATCTAGTACAAAGCAGTTCTGCAAGCCATCAGATTAATGTAGGGTATCAAGGGCACTGGCTAGGACCCCTTCTGTCATTTTTCATTCCCATCATAACAGTAACATGCTAACGTCTCAAGGGGTATACTTTGCTAACAAACAAAAAGAAAATAAATTTATATCCCAGACAATCAAGAAAGAACTCTAGGTATAAGCTCGAGGTAGAAGAGGTCACCTAGAGAAGTTGTTGAATTTCCTTCCTTGAAGATACTCGGAAATTGCTTGGCCAAGGTCCTCAGCAGCTGGCTCTAGGTGGCCCTGCTTGAGCAGAGGTTTGAACAGGATGACTGCCAGAAGCCCCTTCCAACCTCAGCCATTCTGTGATTCTATGGAAACTCCCACAGACGAGATGTTAGCAAGGTTATACAACAGCAAACGATTTTGGCACATTTGCACTTCTGCTTGCAAAAGCAGCTTGTGTAACAGTCTTCAAATACACAGTGAGGAAGGGTATCACTGCCGCTGCTATTTAAAGAGTCTTGTTCAGGTATCCAGGTAAAACCAGAGTTGCACATTGAATCTCTGACATATGAAGTAATTGGAATGTCATAAGCCCCTCTCTATTCATGTCTGCCTTCAGCAGCTACTTCGCAGCAAGTTGCCAATTTCTACTGTACAACGTAAAATACAACAGATCTGTCCATATTATGGCATAATTACAGCTTTCATTTATATCGATTTTAAGGTGATTCTTACATAGCAGCTATTGGTTACTCTTACTTCAGTCTGCTCATAAACAGTTGTAGAAAATCACATAGTTGTTCGAAAATTAACTGGTCTAGAGAAAAAATTGTGTGCAATAACAGAATTCATAACATGCCACAGCAGGGCAGCATTTTCAAGGTGCCAAAACTGTACAAATAAACAGAGGACTTTTTTTTTTTCCTTTACAAATACTATGCATATAACCTAAATTGACCCTTTTTACATGAAACATTTTAAAAAATACATGCTTCATCATGTTTTGGATATCTGTCCATACTTCAGATTGGCTTAGACTTCAAAATGAAGATCTGACAAATGAAAACCAAGATCTGAATGCCAAGGTGGGCATCTTCATGAAAAATTATGTGTCAAAAATTTCAATTATTTTGTAAATAGAAGCACTAAGTCTCATTAATGATTCACTGACTCACATGAAATACTGAGTTTCCAAATAGAAAGCAACAGTTCTGGGGTTTAGTCCCCATCTTATAGTTTTAACCTATGATCCTAGAACCCCAAAGTCGCACCATTTATACCACCTTACACTGATTATATTTTTTGACTTCAAGAGGTGTTGCAGTTTCAGTGTTGAGCACCACCCCCTTGTACCCTTGGCAGTTATTTTTTTACTATTCCCATACACTGTTTTAGGAAGGACTTCCTGCAGATGTAGAGTTTTCAAGATAGGTTTATCTTCCTCTGGTATTTTGTTGGTTGTTACAAATTGAGCAAAACACTGAAGGAAAACACTGTGTTTAAAGTTGGTCCCTGAGAATGACATACACAACAGATTCATTCTGTTTTCTGCACAAAGGTTGCCTAGAACATTTTTTAAATCTTTATTTTGGGGGGAATATGAAAATTCTTTTGTGACACTGAATTGTCTGGAATTTAAAGAATTTATGAGATGAGAAGTTGCCCTTTTAAAACATTCTGATTTTCCAGAAATTGAGTTTAATGACTTCTTTTAAAATTCAGATATGTAAGACTGTATTCCCCCCCCCATCTGCAAAAGGGCTTAAATGTCATTCTGATAATTAAAGAAAAGCATATAAAGGCAAAGTTTCTACTTTATAAATGTAAACCTCATATATTTACTACAGCAGTTACAATACTTGTTTATGCTTTCTAGCTTTTGTATTAAGGAAATAATCAGAAGTGAGGTGACTTAGATCACATGGACATACAGAACAGCTTTTGAAGTCACCTTTGTAGTCATGGAGAAAAAATGAAGGGGAAGCTCAGCCAAAAGGGAAACGGTTTTCTAGCTTACTCTATGACATGCCGAATGATGAGTATCTTCCCTGTGGGAAAGTGGCACACTGCAGTAGTATCAGCAACATGAAAGCTTCAGAGACAGAATTCAAGCCCATAAGACTTGGAATGTTGAATTAAAGGACCTGAGGGAGACACAAAAATTAATCGACCACACTTTCAGGCACATGTTGGAGATGTCTAACAGGCATAAGCATAGGACTAAAAGCAGGTAGGCTGAAAAGCAAACTGAGAGGCAGAGGTGTTCATTAAGAAGAGGTTCAGACACACCACAAAGCGTGGAAAAAGTAAAAAAAAGATCCCAGGAACAGGTGTTCTCCATCAGATAATATCTATGCAGCATCCAGTACTAAGGATGCTCCTCTGAAATCAGGGACCCAAACCAGAAGGAGAGAAAGAGCTTGGAAGGATTAGAAGATATAATCTTCAGGAAAAAAAGATAAATGTTTGCTACCTGAAACACAATTATATGATTTTTTTTTTTTTTTTCTTATCACAAATGAGGTAGAGATCATAAGGAACCTGAATCACCTACAACGCCAACAGCACATGGTGAAGGGAAGGAAAATGCTTGATGAGAAGATGATGGAAAAAGGAAATTACTCCAGGTTCACTGAAAACAGAGATGGTCTGAACAGGAGAGATGAACCATAAGGGAACAAACTGCTGGCATTTAAATTCAAGAAGGTTGTGAGGAGCTTTAAGATATACTGGTGGGGCAGTTCCAGTGTTTAGAATGCTACTTCAAAGAAGAAACCTGTTGGAGCCCAAAATATAAAGCAGACCTGAGGAAAGACAAGTCTGTTGAAGGAGGCAGAGTAATTCTTTGCATGGGCATTTGCTTTAGAAGAAACTGGGGACATTCCTACATGAAAGCTTTTTCTTGTGGGCAAGGAGAAAAGGGGCTATGGTGTCCACAGAGAAACTGTTAAAAATCAAAATGACTGTGGAAAATTTTTTAAAGATAACTGAGAGACAATGTGTTAAGTGAGAAGTTCCCAGCATGTATAAAATATTCAGTAAAATTTAGAAAACTGAGAAAATGATGAAATAAATAGTTCTTACAGATCAGGGATGTCAGCATTGGATTCGGTAAGTCTGTGTTCTGGGACCTACGCTGATTAATGTACTCATAAATGACCTAAAAAAGAGAGTAATTGATGATAAGATTTGCTGATGATACAAAGTTATTAAAGGTAATAAAGAGAGAGCCAGCTGTGAAGTGTTGCAGAAGAACCAACAAGACTGATGGGGCAGTAAATCGCCAGATGAAATTTAATGTAGACAAAAGTAAAGTGATACTGTCCTGGGTTCAGCAGTAGCAGTCATTTTTATGTGCATGTTAGGAACATGTTGGACAAGAAATAGTGAATAAAGAAGCCACCTCTTTACTGCTGTATAAATTCACAACCCACCCACATTCTTCATTTTGAAAAATAAATGGTGTGAAAGGTATGATAAAGATCTACAAAATCATGTTGATCTTGGAGAAGAGGAATGGACTGCTCAATTCAGTCAATAAAAATAATCAGTCTTCATCAATGCTCAACATCAGTAGCAAAGCTACAGGCTACAATAGGAAGCTAGTGGGAGTATTTTAAAAACAAGATGAGGTGGTTCTGAAAACAATGCACAGAGGAACTGTATTACTTGGCAGACTGCTCTGCATGCAGAATGCTTAGAAGTCTAAAGGATGGACGAAATCCTGGAAGACGTATTCCTTACAGGGTTAGTAAACAGAACAATTTTAACAGGCTCAGTATGTCCACATAGAGGAAAGCAGAAGAAAGGGCCTTGCTCTCACACAGTTCATTCTTTCCTTACTCTAACCTAGAGGTCTGTTTACGGCCACTGTTGGAATCAACGGGTCCAAAGGACCTGTTTGCCATGACAGAATTTATAAAACCTGTGTTCTTACTTCCTTATGGTTTGCATTGCCTAGTTTGCCATCAATGAGATACTAAGACTACTCATGATAGAATAAAGTTGGTTGGTCCAATTGCAAGCATTTATCTAGAATATCCCATAAGGTGCATAAGAAATATATAAAGTTCCATAAAAACCTGTTTTCATGCTAACAGTAGGCACTCCTAGATTATAAAACATTACACAAAGAGATCCGCAATGCCTGGAGACAAGGTTGTTTCATTTGTCAGTGAGTAAATGAATTATTATACTAACTAAAACAACAAAGTCAAGAAAAGTTGGAAAGATGATGGAAAGATCGTTCTGTGCAAAGAATGGAATGGGATTCTAGAATCAGAAAGCAACATGCTTGGACCTGTGGCATGTGCCACAGAGATTTAAACAATGATACAAGAGATTGGACATGCTGGCTGAATAGATTTTGGAATCAATCCCTGCCCTGCTGGAAGTCTTACCAACAGGATATGATTTCCATTTTTCTTAAATTTAGGTATTTACAGTGTGTCTACTGTATGTCTCTGTTAGGTGTCTGGACTTCTTTTGAAGTTGACAGAAAAGTATTTTCAATGTGCTAGACAAAAGATCATTTTGGTTGGACATGCACAAGATGGGTTGTAACCAAAATGCCTGGTTGCTTCCCAAGACCATGAAAGGAGTCTAGGTAATTGCCTCAGAAAAGCTACACTGTAGTCATCTCAAAGTTCAGTTAGATGTCACCTACTGCAGATGCCCATGTGTTGAACAGAACTATTTTTCTTACCTGAACATGCCTACAGTTTTTCAAGACTTTTCACGCTTGACTGATTCCACAGACGAAGAGCACTGCCAACCACAGAATATCTTTTCATTCTTCTAATCCCCAACATAAACATTTCCTTTCTATCGATTCCCATTCCTGTTCCTTGTCATTTGGTTGTACATTTCAATTAGTTTTCCTAGCTCTATCCCTCACAGCTTTTCCACTTTTCCACAAACAAGTAGCTGTCATGCCCTCTCCTTTACTACAACTGATCTCCTTGCTTTCCATACCTAGATTGGGTGCTACTCCTGTACCTTCATGTCCCATCAGTCACCTTAGATTTTCTTTAGAGCAAGGTCCTACATTCCCTTTTCAATGGCTTCTGTGGAATAAAGTAGGCTTTATAATGTAAAATGAGTATCACAGGTTTTATTTGATCATCTGGTATTCATTCAAAATTCCTAAAATATTGTCAACTCATTATGAAATCCAGTGACGAGGCTGCTTTTCAAGGAATGTAGTACCTATTGAATAGAATAACTTTTAAATTGTACCATAAAAGCATAAATAACCAGCGGTTATTTACACAGATACATACACACACAGTAAGTACATGCTTGCATATTAGATCACTCCAGATAATGACCCATTTTATATGATGCAGATTCTCAAATGTAAATGAAGTATTTTTTCCTTTAAAACCCCTATAATTTATATTCTGACTGTTTCATGGCCCCTTAATATCATTTCATTCAAATAAGCAGTACAAGTTTTCCATCACAGTTAAAATCAGAGCAGAGCATGAAGAGCTGGGATTTATTGATTAGAAAATAAAACCTTGGTCAAGTGAAGTTGCTAGGTTAAGTTTTGACAATAGCTGTGGTTCATGAAGATCCACAAGAGTATTTTTCATCTCAGTTTATTTGACTGATTTAGTTAATGCTGAGCTGAAGCAAAGCTGTGAGATCCAGAGCATGTTGAAAAAGGAGGAACGTTCATTTTTCAGTTTCAATTTGCAAATAATGAGGTGCGAAGTGATGAGACTTACTCATTTTAAAAACTTGAATAACATGGTTAGCAAAAATCATGAATTTACTAGTAATGTTTGTGCTTTATTCATTTAATACATTAATTAATTTTGCATTAAAGCTTGTTTTGGAGCCTTTTTTGAAATTTCTGTAGTTTTATTTCCTCAGTAAACAATACAAAAATACTGGTTTTGTTCATTTTTGTGTATAAGTTAACTGAACTTCTATTCAAATGCAACTTCACACAAATAAGTTAAAAAGATAAATTACCCACTAAATAATAACTTCACTAGTCATTGATTTGTGGTATAATAAACCCATAAGTACTAAGAAACACAATAAATGTGTGCAGTTTTATAACAGCTTAGGCAAACATGGAGCAGACATGCATCTTTCACTGAGAAAATACCTTCATTAAACTTATTAAATTACAACAGCTAATTAGAACAGAGTTTATTTTGCAGAATATCTAGGGGAAAAAGGATAAACATTATTTATATTAATGCTTGTTGATATCACTAGCACTTAAATCACCCACCTTGGTGCATGTATTGCACATACACTCTGTTTTTACATGCAGGAAATGACATCTCATTTGGAAAAGGTTAAAATCTACTCCTGTTGCATTGTTAGCTGTTGAAGATTTACATTTGCAAGTCTGATGCTATTCTATCATCTATGTTTCAGAGGTGTCTGTTCAAATTAACATAAATTACAAGCCTTGCCTGCTTAATCTGCTGGTGAAAGATCTTTGTTGAGACATCTGAGTACAAACAGCATTTCCACAGTTGTCATAGATGTGGCTAAGGCATCTAGATGGAACAGACATAGGAGTGAGTAGATCGCCATTTTTGAACACTTGTGACAGTGTGATTTGCAAATTATGTGAAAATAGAAGTCTCATAGAATAGCTACAGGATGTGAAAGGGTAGAAAATGATGAACTGCTGAACTACAACACTCATCTGGTGAAACTTAACACTTTACATGATAGTGCAGTGCCTCCAAACTCCTAACGATTGTCACCTAGGACAAATCAAGATCTATGATGCTGAATTTTAACACATGGGAGAAAGACCAGGTTCACTTCTAGAAGGCCTTATGCACAGAAATAGTGCACTTGAAAACTCACAAAATGAAGCAGGAAAGCTCACAATATGAATCCCAGAAAAAAATGGAGTTGGCATTGATTTATTACAAGAATTGTATTTAGAAAATCTCTTTTGATCTAATTGACCTTAGCCTCAGCAATCAGTATTTGTGGAGCTAGCTACATTAGCAAAATGAAATTTGCATGGAGTAAGCAGCCTCTGATGATGCTAGAGTGAAGGAGGCTAATGTAGCAATCAAAAATGATGCACTACCTGCCAATCAAATCCAAAGAATATATGCCACTGACAAAGCAACAAACACAAGCCAAATAATTTCCCCCTGCCTGTTCACATTTGTCACAGGGAAAATATTATTTTCTGAAGTTCTTCTTAACTTCAGATGCAAATACCCACATAATATTGACAGGTAACATAACTGTAGAACAAACTAACTAATTTGAGGCTATAAAATCACATTTAAGGTTAAATTTTCAGAGGACATGAATTCTTGCAACTATTGAAAACTTCTGAAAGCCACGGGAGAGCATAGCAGCTGCTTTTAAAGCTAGATCATGAAGGATACGTGTGGCAGATTATATTCAAAATTGCACATTACATTGGAATTACATATTAAATTGGAAGAATGCAGATGATTTGAAGAAGAGTAAAACTTCCATGCTTTCTCTGCTCTGGGCCTTTCCCAGGAAAAGTTAACTTTTGACAGACAACTAAATATTTTTTCAAGGAAATCAGAACACAAGTCAAACTAAGAAAAAGAGCTTACAGAATATTTAGATTACATAGAGGTATTCAGAGGCATGGCCAGGTGTGATTAAGCCTTGGAAGATTAAGTAAATAGACAAAATAAGCTCTAGTTACTTACTGGCTTTTACTTGAGGTCAGTTCTTGAAATATATGCACAGTCCTAAGTAAGTCTCATCTGGGTTTCATTCCACTCAGAAATATGTGTGTAAATTGGAGACTGGACATGTAATGTGCTTCTTAGCTGGCCTAGAAATTTCAAACATCTACTGAAATCCCGAGAGATGAGATTATTTTCTCTTTTTTAGAAAATTAGGCACCAATTAGATGAAATATGGCAAATTAGTTTGGGCTGATCTGATTTCATAAACCAATATTGCATTTAATTCCATCTTTCATTTATCTCTATGTCTTAATTATTCTCCTCTTCCAAATTTGTTCAAAAGCTTTTCATTACACTTATGTCAAACTGTCAGATCTCTAGTTTTCAAGACTATATTTTTCCGTCTCTCAGATATCATTACTGTGACACTGTTCAACTGCTGTACCATCTCCAGTTCGACAGGCTCAACAAAATTTCTTGCTGCCATCTTTGAAACTTTGTGTATGAGTTATTTCCCATGTCATGCATTGCACATTATCCTTTCCCTCCAGCCTGAGCGTGAAAACTTTGCTTCTACCTGAACATCCTGCACTCATTTTCTGAAACTACAGGGGAGATGACAGATGCTGATGCCAACCTTCACTTCTGAGGACATGTTTCTCCTACCAGCCTGTTCTCTAACTTCTCCAGACACGGATTCAGCCCACACTGAGCAGTAACCAGATTTCCCTTTATTCAATCAGTTTGTCAAGAACCATGTTGATTGTTTTCCTGAAGGCTAAACAAACATTGCCTTGCAGTTCCACTTACAAATAAGCGTCTATGAGTATGCTCAGATTGTTAATTCTCTGATTGTTTTGATTAATCAGATCTCTCACTTCTATCTGTTTCAATCCACTTTTCCAAATCTGGTCCCTTTCCAGAAACTACTCTCTGTCTTACGAGTTGCCCTAAGTTACTGCACCAGACTACGCAGTTTGAGCCAAACCTACAACACCTGATATTTCTCTCTTCTACAGAAATTTTACCTTAATGGATCCTATCCTGGAGGCCTATTGCAGATTCTTAGTATTGCTATCCCCAAAGCAATATGAACTAGAGAAATTCTATTTTACCTCTTTGTCACAAACTCCATGCTGTTGTATGATTCATATGCAAAACTACCTACCATGTGTATCATCATTCCTATCTTCAACAAATCATTGTTATCATGCCAAACTTCAATTCTGTCATATTTTCTGACACCCCTGTAATGTCCTGTTTCACTTCATTCACTAGTAATATTTTGTTGCATTGCATTACTGTCTTTTCTCAGTATATGTCCAGTCTGGTACCTAGATAAACAATATTTCACTGCTTATGTTCCTCACAGAACTCAAGATCAGTGCTCTCATCTTTGTTTTATGTTGTCCTCCTTTCCTTTCTTGTAGGACTATTCCCTTTTTCTCTTCCTCAGCTCTGCCTGATCCCAATTCATGAAAATTATTCACTGCTATTAGTTTTTTACTTTCTTCATCTGTTCCATGATTCTGGCTTTCATTTAGGCCCATCCTCCTTCTTGGGTTAGTCTCGCCCCAGTATATATCCAGTTAGCACCTATTCTAGGCAGTGCCAGCCTTATCAGCTATCACTATTCACTATCTTTCTTCTTCCTTCCCTCTGCATCATCTTAATTTATAAAGTGCATTCCTGTACTCACCTCTTTTAATGTTTCTACAATATTTCAACCTCCCTCACTTGAAGTATAACTTATGAAGATTTCCTGCCAAAGCACGGTTCATCTATCATATTGAGAGTAACCTTCCATCTAAAAGCTCTGTTAACATCTTGGAAGGCATTTTCTTCCAGAGAAATCATGCTGATTATGCAGTGCTTACTGTCCTCTGCTGCTTGAGTGCTGCTTGAGAACTTTTTCTACAGTTCTCAGCTTCTTGGTTAATCCTGCACAAATTCTATTCTACTTTATTCTATTGAATAAAGCAGGTTGAAACTTTCCAAGTTACTGACGTGTCGGATTTATATTACTTCATTCTCCACGCATACTTGATTATGGATTGTACTAATTCTAATGCCTAATTGTAATACAGCATATCACTAGTAGTTTTTGCATGTCATTCCACAGCAATGACAGCATGTATTTTTCATTGTTGTAAAAGCAGACAGATTATCAATCCCTTGCATGTTTTTAACAGGAGTGTATTGAAAAGTTGAAATAATAATGCTTTACATGTGCAGGCATAATTATTGTTTCATTGTTTGATTTCAAAGCAGCAGTCACAGAACAGAATAGAACCTGTTTTCAATGATGATCTATGCTTTTAGGGCTGCAGACCAAAATCCCATTTGAGTTATAAAACGACACAGTCATTTTCTGTGAGGCTTTAACAGCCAAGGTCTTGGACCCACAATGGATGTAGGTGCAATACACGGATTTAGATGGGATTTAAGAGCAGAGCTTCAAATCCGGGGTTTTGAGACTGCTGCACTTAAATGCTGCCTAATTCTGCAATTGACAAAACTTGCCTCTGGTTTTCATTTCTAAGTTCCCGAGCACAAGAAGCTCTGCCACTGCTCATTTCCAGGATGACATCTTTTTGACTAATTTGACCTCTTTGCCGCTTAATATACTCCAATACACCAGACGGAGCACAAGATTGGTAGTACTTACCCGCCTCTGCTTGCAACCTACATACTAAAAGGGAGAAGATGACTTTCTCTAACAACATACAGATAAAAAAGCCATGTTGTCACAGAACACTGCATCTCAATCGATGGGTACACAGTCTTGGAATCTCTATTACAGATGGCCATTACCAGGCAAGGATATACTCTGTTCTGCCAAAACTAGGATGCTGTGCAGTCAGTTAGGAATAAAACTAGAAAAAGCAGGTTGATAGCTTGTGCTTTAACCAGGAAAGGAAGAAAGCTATGGATCCATACCACAGACCTTCTCTAATTTTTAATCCTTTGAGTGTAAGATGTCAAGTATATGAACAGTCCAAGGAGCGGCAGGTAGATCAGGCCTGGAATAACTCATATTGAGAGACCCAGAATGACTGCACTAAATGATATGTAATACAATACCACTAGCCAAATGAAGAAGAAAAACTGTCTTCAAAATGAAAGATGCAAGACTCCTATGGCCTCTTCAGTCACATCTGTCTGTCACTTCTATTTCAAATTCAAGGCCAAGCTTATCAGCAGGGGAAAGCACAAGAATGAAAGCTAGCACCTGATCACAGTCAATAAAGCAGGCTGCTCCCAGGAGCTAGATAGTTATACGCCACTGCAATAAAAACTGTCTTGTCTCCAGAGCAGAAAAGCATGCCAAAACAATCTGCCAGGATTTCAACACAGCACTTTCAGGCTATATAATATAATATATATAATATATATACTCCTAAAAATAAAATAAGCAAGCAGTAGAATCATAGAATAGTTAGGGTTGGAAAGGATCTGAAGCCCATCAAGTCCCAACCCCCCTGCCATGGACAGGGACACCTCCCACTAAACCATACCACCCAAGGCTATGTCCAACATGGCCTTGAACACCACCAGCGATGGAGTATTCACAACTTCCCTGGACAACCTATTCCAGTGCCTCATCACCCTTACACCAAAGAATTTCTTCCTCATATGCAATCTAAACTTCCCCTGTTTGAGCTTGAACACCTTACTTCTTGTCCTATCACTACAGTCCCTAATGAAGAGTCCATCCCCAGCATCCCTATAGGCCCCCTTCAGAAATTGGAAGGCTGCTATGAG
>JANRGW010036057.1:0-40266 GCA_024733675.1 Psilopsiagon aymara
AGCTGAGCGCCGCCGAGGGCCGCGGAGCGGCGGGTCGGGGGGCGGTTTTGGTGCTGCGGGGGGAATAGAGAGGAAGGAAGGGGCAGGCACTCCCTCGCCATCGTCAGTATGAGATTGTCTAACTGAAAGCGGCTTTAAAAGGTTAACGTGTGTGGGAGCGACAGGTGTGGTGGTTGTTTCTGGTGACCGGCTCCTCGGAGCCGCGGTCTGCCACCGCCTTCAGAGTACCGCTGAAGGAAGAATAACGAGGAACTTTTGTATCGGTAAAATCACCTCGGCACTAACAGTTCACAGGTTGAATAATGTCCTGAGGTACCTCCTCTGAGTTACCTTGGGTGGAAATCGAATCATTGGCTCTCTAGGTGTAACTACTAGTCTGAAGTAGCCCTGCAAAAATCAATGTATCTTTTTGTGTGTCTCAGCTCCTTTAAAGACCACATCCTCCTGCTTTACCAAATAGTGGCCGTTCCCAGACTTGGTTGTTGACAGCCATTTGAAAATTGGAAAAAGGCACTGGAAATGTTGACAAATGATGCCTTGGCTTCCATTCCCAGACTTGCAGCTGAGCTGGGAACCCTTGTCATGGCCAGCCATAAACTCCTCTCAAATATATTACTCATCAGATGTCTTCTGGATCTCTCAAGGGCACCTCAAAACTGACTGGAGACACTGTTTTCTCTCACTGCTTCTCAATCCTGCTTTCCTTTTTGCTATCAAAGGAGAGGCATTTGAGTCACTTTCCCAGGAGAAGGAAAAACCACCCAAAACCCACACCCACCTTTTCTTTTACCAGTGCTGCACTTCCTTAAGCAATCACTGTTACTAAAAACCCAGTTATGTGGCTGAGCCCACCCGCCTGTCCTGGTGATGAACAGCTCTCAAGATGTGTGACTAGGACTAAACAAACCAGCCTATGTCTGTTTAGACTCTCACCATGTTCCTGGGGTGTGTCTGCCTTTACATCTAAATTCCTCAACACAAGGAATCTGTTGCAACATCAAATGCATTTCTTTGACCCCTGAAAGACAAAGCTATGTACTTTGTACTTTGACGAAGGTAGGATTCTTTTCCTTGTATATAGAGTCCTGATGGTCCTAATTCACTGGGTGGGGAGCACTGGTCTGCCAAAACGCCCAATAATTTTAAATAAGGAAAGCATTGTCTCCTTTATTTGGAATCTCCCTTCTCCCTCAGAATATAATAGAGCAAAACTTTGTCACGAATTATCCAATAGCTTGTTTAACCTCAGTCTGTTCTGCTTTACGTTTAGAAATACAGGTAGCAGTTCAGGTATCTAAAGAAAGGTGCCCAGTGCCATATTAAACGTCTCAGGGTATGGGAGGCATCTTCACAGAGCTGGCAGATGAGAGTGGGAGCCATGAGACCTGCATCCTCCTGAAGGCCAGACAGGATGCCCTTCTACATCTATAGCAGAATCATAGAATAGTTAGGGTTGG
Source organism: Psilopsiagon aymara (assembly GCA_024733675.1). Lineage (NCBI taxonomy): Eukaryota > Metazoa > Chordata > Aves > Psittaciformes > Psittacidae > Psilopsiagon > Psilopsiagon aymara. Next base: position 1,458 of record JANRGW010036057.1, read on the forward strand.
AAAAGACCTTAAGATCATCTAGTTCCAACACCCCTGTCATGGGCAGGGACACCTCATACTACGCCATACGCCCCAAGGCTCTGTCCAACCTGGCTTTGACCAGCCTCCGGCCAGGTATGGAGCATTCACAACTTCCCTGGGCAACCCGTTCCAATGCCTCACCACCCTTACAGTAAAGAACTTCTTCCTCATATCCAATCTAAACTTCCCCTGTTTAAGTTTGAACCCGCTACCCCTTGTCCTCTCAATACAGTCCCTAATGAAGAGTCCCTCCCCAGCATCTCTATAGCCCCCCTTCAGATACTGGAAGGCTGTTATGATAACACTGGAGGCCTGAATAGCATCCTTAGAAAGTAAGGGTGGGATTCATCTCTCTGCCCTCTGTATATCTGTAATGAGCTTGCTCTTTGTACCTAGTAAGGAGAGGGAGGTTTTACGCTCATCTCTCAGACATAAGTTCTCTCAGCTTAAAGCATCTGGATGAGGGCAGAGGAGGAATATGATGCTGCCAATGCCTCTTTCTCTTCATTTAGACAGCTGAATTTAAGTGAGATGAATACTACTCCAGGTGACAGCTTTTTCCCTTTTCAAACAATGCCAGCATATTATGACAGCACAGGGTTTACCCTATGCAAAACACATAGGAAATATGCACAGAAAATTGTTGTGCTGAATAGCTAGGAAGATGTTTTCCTGTGTCTCTTCCTACTTTTGCTGTCAGGAGACGCTGAATCTGTGCTGATTTAAATACACTCATCCCATAACTTTTTCTTAGCTGAATCTCATGGTAAGCACAGTGGTCACCTGTCTTTTTCACACTGTTGTGATGGTCTCCTGGGAAAGCTGGAGGGGATGTTTCTTACTTCTGTTGACCTCACTGTCCTCACCAGCACATGAACAACTTGCAGAGGCCAGAGCACCATAACCAATATTTTTGCCCACCCAGGTATGATACCATGCTGAAAGCAGTAACAACATGTTAGCCTATGTTGAGAAAACTCCCAGTGGAGTGAGAACATTGCCTCTGAGTTTCTGAGTTACAAATGGCTGCTTTCTGTGCAGGAACATTATTCTTGGGTGAGCTACAAATGGCTGTTTTTTTGAGCAAGAACATTGCTTTCAGTTAGGTTACAAGTAGTGATTTTTTGTTTCAGGAAAGAGAAATACTGGCAATTTTTGTACTCTTCTAAGTCACTGAATTAGTCTGCACTTAGATGCCTAGCTGGCCAATTGCTTTTTTCTCCTCTTGACTCTCCTTTCTAGAAGTTATTTATCTTTTAAATCAGTAGGAGAGTGCAAGGAATTCAGCTTGGTATCAAAGCCCTCCTTATTGTGGAGCCTGCTCTTTCCAGCACTGTAACTTGAGGCTCTTGGCTAGTTGTGGCTTCTGAAGCATGACAAGTGCAGGCACCCTCCTGCCCATCTTCACATGAGAATTTCAGCAGTTGTCTTCTGCTGTTGTCTCTTAATCGCTGAAGGCAACATGTTCAGCTGGGGTGTCCTCGAGTTATGGCACGCAGCTCTCCAGTACATACTTGATTTCTTCTCACACGTTAAGAGCAGGAGTCCTTTTCTGCATCCAGCTTTGCTGGCTGGAGGCTCCGGCTTTTCTCCAGCAGACCAGAAGGCTGGGACGAGCTGTCATGGCCTTGCTGGCAGGGAGGATCACACAGATGCTTTGGGTTGAGCTGGCTGTGTCAGCAGGTTAGCTCACCCATGCCTTCTCACAGTCTGTGCAAGCTCAGCTGTTTGTGTTTGTATTGCTCATGTGGGGTTAAATGCACATTTTCAGGGGTAGGTGTAGGAGGCAGCAGAAAACCATTCAATCAGCAAAGCTGCCTGCAAGGGGAGGTTTTGACCAGAACTGTTTGAGTGGTAAAACACTGCACAGGTTGACCAGGGAGGTGGTGGATGGGCCATCCCTGGAGACGTTCAAGGCCAGGCTGAATGTGGTTCTGTGCAGCCTGATCTAGCTGAAGATGTCCCTGCTCATTGCAGGGGGGTTGGGCTAAATGACCTTTGAAGTTCCCTTCTAACCCAAACTGATCTATGATTCTATGATTGTATTTTGAGCATTAGAAAACGTCATTGATAAGTTTTACTTTTGTTTGTTTGTTTAAGGTGAAGGACTGCCATGGCTTCAGCCTGTGTTTTAATTCAGAGAACTGAGAGAAAGCCAAGCCCCAGCTTGATTTCCCAGGTCTCCTAAGAATGCTGTTTGTGTCCGGCCAAAAAGCTCAGGTACTGCCCATATTCATGGGTAGAAAAAAGCTCAAACATCCTGTTCATATGGGAAAAGGCAAATAATATTACGATCAAATTTATTGTTATTACTAAAAGAAATATTTAAAATCATGTATGAAAGGCTAGATTGGGAACATGTTTTTCTGTATGGTATGGCTGCAGTTAGTTTTTGTACCGGGAGAGGGAAGTGTTTGCCCAGAAAATGCAGAACGAGTGCAGAACGAGGGACGGCTTCGTCTGCGCTTGGGCGGCTGGCGCCGATGCTGCTCAGCTAATGGGGAGCTGGGGGCACGCCGCCAGCCCGGAGTTTGTCACTTCATCTATAATAGAAACCAGTGTTTGATACAGCCTGAAAAATGCGCGATATGTCAGAGCCATGCCAATTCATTTCAGATCACGGGGAAGGGGTCTTCATGACACTGAAAACAGGCACCGCATGATCTGTCGTTTTGAATGAGTCACCTGCATATATATGAGACATGCTGAGCATTCATTCAAGCTTGGAAGAAAGTTTACTTTTTTTTTTTACAAGGCTTTTTCACTAGTTCTCATCTCTATTTTGATAAACCATAGTATCATCTGAATGGCCATTCTAAATAAATACTTTGAAATTATTCTAGCCCCCATCTCTTACTGTACAAAAGAAAAACAGAGAAGAGCTTTCTGAATAGGTAAAAATAAGCTTTTAAACTTTTACAAAGGTAGCAGAAAGTCAGTTACAAGTGTCCTAAGCAGATACTGCCAAAGTAATGAAGTCTTTTCTAGAATAGGTATACCTTAAGCCAAGACTGATGTTGCATGTGACGAGAGGATTGCCAGCATGCTGAAATGCAGTATAATGTGTCTGCTAGTGAGTATAGCATAAATGAAATCTTTCTTGTTCTTTGGTTTTCTTCTTTGTCTATTACCCTTTGTTACCACATGATTTAATAGCATTTTGTAGCCGCCTCTTGCTTGATACCAAGCTTTTTCTCTGTTTAGAATAGCATTTGTTACTTTCTTCCAGATCTCATGCAAAGCAGGGGATCAGCACTGATCTGTTAGTGCTCACACTGGGATACTGTTAAATGAGTCTAGAAAGCTAGCTGCAATGACTGAAGAAGTTAGCACCCCAGCAGTTGTGCACCTCTGGCAGACATTATGATTCCTATAGCAGTGTCAGCAGCATGTCACTTCTGCTTGCCACTTGGTGTTGCCTCAGTGCAAAATCTAACCATGTTGCTTAAAGCTATCCTCATTAGCTATTTGATAGAGATGCCAAACTGAGCACTGGACTGGTGAACAAAAACTGATCTCTGTTTTGTGACTCAGAAACTCAGAGGACTAGTATGACTTACCTGTAAGGCAGTAAATGCCACAACTGTTCTGGATAGGAAGAGAATTCAGTGTCCTAAATTAGTTAGCGATATGTTAGAAAAGTACAGCATCAGGGTATGCTTCTAGTGTGTGCTAAGTTGGAAGGTAAGGGGGAGACAAATGAGATAATCCTTCTTTAAAACTATTGTAAGCAAAATCAGGTTTCAGCTCTGATTCAAACATTATCACCAGCTGAAAGCTCAGATGGATGAAAGCAATTAACAACAGCAGTATCTCAGAACGTCTCTGTACTCAGAGGTCAGTTGATAGAATAGATTGTATTACCTTATATCAAGAGTTTGTGGAGAACAACTTTGCCTGAACCAGATGTTATCTTTTTTTTTTTTTTTTCATTCAAATCCTGCTCCAAACCCAAATTCAGTTTCCATTTTAACTTCTGCTCTCATTCCTACAGAAGGTATACTCAGAGGCTGTGAAGCCTCCTATCGCTGATGACAGTAGTGCTTGGCACTTTGTTCTCCCTCCTTAATTGCTCTCCTTTGTGCTCGAGAGCCCTTCTTTTCAACCTTCTTCCTCCCTGGACAAGTTCGCACACCATTCAGTACAGAAGGACTGGCATGAAAGGTGGATAAATTACCTTATTAGTTTGGTTTAAGTAGCTTACCTATTATTTCCAAACCAGTCATGGGAAGTTGCCCAAGATACTTTCATCTTTTAAACAATGATGAACAAGCTGTACTACCTTTGATGCTTAATTTTTAGATGGCATCCTGCCAACCACTTCAGTTTGTTACTGTGATACACATTTAATGTGTGGGCTGATGAAGGAAAAATTAGATTAATGCAAAAAATAACCCCTTAGAAAAACTTAAATTACATTTTTACAAGGTGTATAACAGAATCTTTCTACCTTTTATTAGCATGTTACACTTCTCACCAGGGCAAACATACAACTTTTATGTTGTTAAATCTCATTATGATGTTCTGCTGCTTTTGATACTTTAGTTTCTTCTTGATTTCCTGAATAAATTGCTGGGGAATATATACCATATAATCCCATTCTGCCATGCCAGTCACAGCAGAAATGTTTCACCAGTCTGTTTTGGTGGAATTTTTCAAATAAATACAGTTGGTAAGTGTACCTAGAAAAGGCTCATTTACCTGGATTCTGAGAATGACTGATTTTTCTACTCCTCATCTTTCACTAGCACTGTTGTCCTAGAATGCTAGCACGCTTCTCATAGGTGGAGATATGGTCACAAATGGCAGTGGCTAGTGGCTTTCATGATCAAGACCAGGGTTTTGACTTTAGAGTAGAATAAAAATGGGAGTCAGTGGAAGCTGAGAGCATGGAGCATGCTCTTGCAATATGCTGAAGACACTCACAGGATGATTCTGTCCAAACTAGAATTCATTGTCTCCATCTGCATTGAACCAAACTTTACTATTCTAACAAGAGATGATGATCACGCAGTGCACTGCAGCTGTATACCTGCGATGGCTCCAAATCCAGGAGCTGAATGACTTTCTTTTCTGTCATTGATTCTATGTGGTGAGTTAGGAAAAAGGACTATAGTTTTGGCCTATGTCTAAAACTTTGCAGTATTTCTGTGTTTTGTCATCATTGTAATTATCAGCATGCACAATTTTTATATGTAAATATTGACATTCCACAGAAATAAAAGTCCATGAAATGTTTTCTTTAAGTGTCTCTTTTGTATTTGGCTAATTTATCATCAAGATCAAGGTATCTTTGAGTTTGGGTATCAGTTTGCAGAAGTGGTTACCATATATTGTTGGTTTTATCTCAATGTAGAGAACATGTGTCATTTCTGTTGCTGGAAGAATTTACTGAAATTCCTATCTCTGTGCTACTAATACTACAGAAATCTGGTTTTTGGTTTGTTGGTTTTTTTTTTTTTTTTTTTTTTTTTTTTTTTTTTTTTTTTTTTTTCAGTTACGTACCATAAATTAGGTGGGATGGATCTAAATAACTTAATGATCTCCCGTATTTCTCTCTTACAGTGTCTATAACTGGCAAGTGGAGCAGACCAGCATACTGGATGATTTTCATTCATTGCACACACACCTGCTTCCTTCAGGCTGCAGCCTAGGAATAATGGCTAAATTGACTTGCTCAAGATAATCTCAGATCTGCTGCTTTTCCAGATGGCTGCTTGCTTTTGATGCTTCTTACAAAACTGAAGAGAAATCTGATCAGCCTACTCACTTTTTTGGGGACTTAGTCATGGTCTTGAGACAGAGAATTTCTTATGAAAATTCATAGCAAGCTCCATGCATTGAGAGATATATGTGTAGCACTGTAGTACCTTGAGTGTCACTCTGATTCCTCTCCTTGATTAGGTGGCTCCCCAGACTCACAAATCTGGATTTTTCATGCATTTACAATTGCATTATTCACAATTTCAGTTTCCTCACAGCATTTGCTATTGGCTTCTTATTTTCCTTAATAATGAGACTTAAATTCTCTAACTATTCTAATATTTCAGCATAGTTACTGGCCACTAGATTCTTTTGTCGTTGAGGAATTTCACAGTTGTGTGATTGAAGTAACAATGTACGTATGGTAGCACAAGAAGCTCTGAGCCACTGAGTTACGGGTTTTGGATTTTAAAACAAGTCATTTGAGTTTGTGCTCAGGGCTGGGATAGCAACAGATTCATAAAAGCAATTCAGGGACAAGGTTTCACTAGGTCACTGTTAATAATACAGCCTGCTGAATGTTTTGCTTTACTCAAAAACAGGTTGAGGAAGCCAAAAATTTAAAGCCTGCAAAGTCTGAAGCAAACCAGCAAACCTTTAAGTACTCTCTGAAGCATCCTTCACCAAAGAAAAATTCCTAGACAAGTTCCTTTGTTTTGCTGGACCTCGGAGCCAGGTAAGCAGCTTAAGGACAGCATGTGCTACCACATGAAAGAGTTACTGGCTCATGGGGGAAGAACAAACTGGTGGAGGGGGGGGAGGGAGACAAACTGGTGGGGTGGGTAGAAGGGAAGGGAACAAGGATAACATGACTGGAGGTAGTTTCACTTTCTTTACTTGCTCTTGACTCTAACTGCCAGTTCAAATGACCTTGTGGCCCATTTTCTTCTTGTTTTCAAGTTGGTTTTCCTCTCAATTCAGAGCAGGTAAGAGAAGAAAATGGGGAACGCCTTACATGGAAAAATATATGCAAAGAGTTGCCAAAGACCGACAGTCCACTGGAAAAAAAGTGTACTGAGATACATACATTTCCCCCTGATTTCTTTAGGGCAGCATTATTAATCTGAGGTGCCCCTGTGCTTCATGGGAGCAGGTATGCTTAGATAACAGTGGTTTCTAGCCTGAAGATAAAATATCAAAATGAGAAATAATAAAATCTGACTACAACTTTCTATCAGTCACATCTCATCTTGTTAAATTTAACTTGCCTTCTTAAATTTCGCATGCAAATTACTTCTCTGGGGTATCCAAGGGAACAGTAATAATTTACCAAAGTGTTCACCTGAAGGTTCACGAGATTATTTAGCTATCTGTTAGACTCTAGATAGAATAACTGTAGCCATGGGGAAGGGGGACTTTCTTTAAAATCCGGGCCTGGAAGAGTAATTTCTGTTGCAGCAGCAGGCAGCAGGGCCACCCTCTTACTGCTGCTCTGGATCTAAAAATGTTTTAAAACTTCTGGTTTAAAACCTTTCTGCACATGAGAAAAGTATAAATCAGGGAGGGACGCATCTCAAGAAAAGCCGTCTGAAGCAGAGCAAACAGTACACACAAATCTTACCCCAGCTTTTTAAGCAGGCAGCTTTGGTATGGGAAGACTCAAGAGATGAGAAGATCATCCTTCCTGAAGTAGCAGTGATGCTCCTTACAGCCAGTTAGTTGTATCTCACTACTCCTGTGCCCCTCTTTTCACATGTGTAGGCTGGTAGACCTTGCCTTAGTTCTACATTATAAATTGCAATAACAGAGGCTTCTGGCTTTCTCTATAGGTAGCATAACATTTTTGCTACTTTTGCAAAAGGAGAAGTAGGGTACGTCTCAAATAGTCTTTCCAATTGCAGCCTCATAACTTCTGTCTATGCACTTAGTATAGGTTGTTGTGTTTGGTTGTGGGGTTTTGGTTTGTCTTTTTTGTTTTGTTTGGGTTTTTTTTATTCATTGCCTTATTTAAGGAGAAGGTTTAATTGGTCTGTTCAGCTGCTATCTGGTGAATGAGGCAAAGGGTTGTTTGAATTAGTTGATTACAAATGTTTATGTTATGTTTACAAATGGTAAATGTTTACATTTCTAGTCCATCTTCTAGCCAACTTTCTCCAAGTGTTTTGCATGTGTTCTTGTGGAAGTACTCACAAAACCTTGGCAAATTTCATCAGCATCTGTAGTGAGTAGTTGGAGGAATTGGGGTGAAGAGTCATTTAGACATTGATCAATGGGACCAGTGATCTGTTTAAAGCCAAGCACAAATTTAAGTGATTTACCGCACTGGGCCTTCAAGTCTTTGCCAAGTGTCATCCAGAAAATTAATTCTAGTAGCCATATCTCCTCAGCTCTGCCAGGCTCAGGCTTAAATTATAATAGCAAACTACTGTTTAATTTAGTGGAAAAAAAAGCTAAGCTGGGAAGAAAAACTGACTTTGTGATAGACTGTTGCACATGGAAATCTTATGTGACAGCAGTACAAGATGGGTCTCAGTCTGGTCTACTTCCAAGGAGAAAGGACCTTGGAGACTGTGTTTGCTGAGAATCTGTGAAGTAGAGGGATGGATGTCTTCTGGGTAAATCCTCTTTTGTCAGGCTATAGAGTTTTTAAAATAAGAGGCAAATTTCACCTGCTTTCCTGAGAGGTGAAAGCATTAAGATATCTCTAGCTTCTGTTGCCTAAACCACAATGGCATTCAGTAATTCCTTGTTAGGCATGGGACAGTCTATTTTAAAATCATTACTTTGTTTCATTAAAGCATATGTTACGAGCAAATTTAAGGTTGTTCTGCACAACTTGGAAGGAAGTAAAACGTAAATGTCAATGAGCAGGATGGAAGAAGCTAATATTCTTGGCAAGTTTTGTTTCCTGTGGCAACCAGGGCTATCAGCCCTACAACATGACATGCAAACCCCAGAATGGCCATGCTGCCTTCAGCTAGCTCAAATTGAATTAGCCCTAATGATGCCCCTAAATGCCACAGTGCCTTTAGCTCTTTGAATATGATTCTTGCTTGTTCAGGAAGCCCAGTCCTCGCTGTTAGGTTGGTTCATCAAGAAATGATGGCCTAGGAATCAATTTGTTGGGTATAAGTCTGGGTGCCTTTCCTTCCTCATACATCCCTTTAGTTACAAGGGTAACACGGTCTCTCAGTTTTCAAGTGAAATTAATATAAGTCTTAATTCCCCCTTTTTTTTCTTCCTCAGAGGAAGAAAGGAGCTTTCCCTGCTCACCCCATAGCACCTTTTGAGAGTCTAGAGCACATCTTACCACTGTCATTTTTCCTGTACTGCTGCATGGTGACACCCAGAGGCACTCACAACCACAGTATAGGCGCTACTGAAAGCAACTCTTTCTCCATTAAATTCAAGAGCTGAAGGTAAGTGATACACTCATGGAAATGCTCTTCTCTATTATTCCTTCCCTCTCTGGTTGGTATGTAAATGACATAATTTGGCCTGCTATAATAATTGCAGGATGATAAGCCAACTTGAAAATCCTTTAGCTGATGTTTTAATTAACTTTTTTTCATGTGCACACTGTTCATGCTCTAGAATTTAATCTATTTATGCTATTATACTCTTATTATTACATGAACTAAGCTAAATCAGGCCAAGGATGTCTGTGGTGCTGCGTGCCATTAGTGATGTGTTTGCCAAGCACTCTCTGATGTCACCTAACCACAGGTACTGGATGCTGTGGGGTAGCTGAGATGGCCATGTATAACACACCCTGAGACCACATCCTGAGCACTAATCACCTGTGATTAGTTCCTGAATAAATCCCTTGCCTTACGAGTTTGTTTACTCAGGCAGAGATCTCTTCTGCAATTGAAGCAGTGGGTTCGATTCTGCCCTCTAACAGGCATTACAGTTTGTGATTGTCCAGATGTGTCATCTCATATGAAGGACAAACACCTGCTGTGTGCCCCCTTCCAATGCCTGTATAGCCCTGATCATATTGACAATAAATAATATATTTTCTCTAAATTGTACTTGTCACATATTTTTGCTAACTCTAGTGTTTGGGTTTCTTTTTCAGCCAGACTTCAGACTTTTCACATTATTCCTTTGTCTTCCTTTTAATATGTTTGAAAATTACATCTGAACCTTGCAATATGCTTTATGTACTTTGGGAAAGGGCTGACCCAGTGCTGTCCAAGGTCTCTGGGCATGGAAACACCTCTGGCTGAAGCAACAGCCATGGTGGGGGAGCTCCCCCACAAAAGCCGTGGTTCAAAAGCCATGCACTTATCAGCCAGTGGTTAAAACTGTCAAAACAAGGCTTGCTTCAGCTCTATGAAGCTTGTTCTTGGCTCTTCATATGGAAGAACTGTCATCCCTTACCCATGGCGTGAAGAGCACAGGGCCCAGAGCATGGCCAGAGTGCTGTGGGAGTCAGCTCCAGATGGGTTTGTGCAGCTCATTACATCTTGTACACTCTTTTCCATTCTCTCTCTCTGCTTGGAAAGAGAGACATATTCCTGTCTTTTTTGCCTCATTTCACAGCCATGTATTTGTACAGGGTTTTTACCCTGGCTAGTGTGATTACAAAGGAAATAGTGCAGTAGCCCCTCAAATCAAGGGAAAAGAGAAGATCAAAACAGACATCCGACTCCTTAGCTGGAGTGCCAACTACCACAGTATTGGGGAAAATGTCATGTGCAAGATTTTGCTGCATGTAAAAATGAAGGGAAGGGAAATGGAAATATATACCAACATGTCCTCTAAAAATGTGTACCTACAGGGCTGAAGCAGCCATAAGTGATGCTGTACAGATGGTTTTCTCTTGCCAGGGAGAAGTGTAGTGGGGCCAGAGTCTTTTAATCTGTCATATGTATATCCTGAGATTTACAGTTGGAATCAGACTTGAAAATGTAAATGGATTTTCAATTACAGAGTCTGTTCCATCATAATGGCTTTCATTCAAGGCTTTGTCTGGGTAGAACAACAGCTGTTCTGCCTGTGTTTTTTCATGTTTTATTTTATTTTTGACTTTTCTCATATGTAAAATGCAAGGAGATGGACACGGACTGCGAGACACCATGGTGATGTCTGCTAAATAAATAAAGTTCTCCCAGTGATACTTCAATGAAACTACATTTAAAAGATGTTTTTCCATCTCTAACATTGTAAAACACAGAAGGAGAAAGTTGATTTCAGGTAGTGAAGAGCTCTGGCCCAGAATTTTGACCGCCTTCCCACCCCTAACATGGCTAATCTGGATAAAACAGGATGCAGAGCTCTGATCTGACTTTGAAATTAGCATTTTGCTTGAAATCACCAGCTGGTGATTGTTGAGAGTCCCCTAAAGCCTCCAAGTTTTGCCTCTTAAATTAAAAATTAAGGAAAGTCAGTGGTCACTCATTTTAGTATGCCACCTTTAAAACCACTTCAAGCACTTAGGTATTTGAAATTGAACTATCTCTGGTGTTCAAATTCAACAGTTGTCTATCTGTTTGTTTAAGCTAAGCAACCTTTTTGTTTCAGTAATTCCTCTTCCCACATCTGTACATTTCTCCTGCTGTTTATTATGATTTTTAAAGATGCATGTTTGACTTTTCATAAAGTACACCTGTTCAAATGCAGATATCAATGAAAGTTTAGTGCAGAAATAGGACTTACAAGTCCAGATACTGCTGTGGATCTATTTCTCACTGTAGACATTGTTTTGTTGCTTGGAGACCTGCTGTATGTTCTTGCTATAAACTGCCTTCCAAAGTTGAGCTCTGTGCTTCTAATACAGCTGGAAAACTAGCAAATATTCTGTGTTTCAAAACTTGTGTAGGAGGAAAGGGACATGTAGGAAAAACCTACCAAACACCAAAACAAAAGCTCCAACCCAGCTCCTTTGAGACCTGGAGCCACCAGGAATTTTTGCTTGTGCTGGGAAAGTAATACATAACTTCAGGCACCAACTGAATGACATGCTTCTCATGCAAGGCAGGAATGCATTCTTTTCACAACCAAGAACAGGAATTATGAGAACCATGACAGAGCCCTGTTATGCTGTTTCTGAGAAGAGAGCTCCTCTGTGGTTGATCTTACTAGAAACCACAATGAGAACATCAGGCAGGGTTCATTTTCCTCCTGAGTCATTCTTCGTCTATTTCTCTCCTCCCTATCTGTCCCCTTCTCTTTCTTTTATTATTTTTGTTCTCTTTCTTTTATTATTTTTGTTCTCTTTCTGTCCTCAACTCTTCTCTTTTTCTGTCTGATCTTTTCTCTCTTCTCTTTGAAACACTGCAGGTCTGCCTGCAGGGTTGCCCCTGTCCATCAGAAGGTAGAGCAGTGACAACGCTGTACCTGCAGTGAAGCTTGCTTCCACAAGCAGATAGCACTAAGCTGTGTGCTGTTAAAATATCAGTTTGTGCTGTTCTCACGGGCATTAATCCAGGAACACTATTTGCCTGATACAGTGGGATACTGCAGTGCCAAAGGATAGTTTTTTGGATTTCCATTTCCAGGCTTTTATTCTGACATAGAAAAAAAGTGGACAAAAATACATTGTTGCCGTTCAGAAAAAAAACTCATCATCTGTTTTACATGAGTGCTGGTAATAGAGGTGGAATTAAGGAAATGTAATCTTTGCAATATGCCCAGACTTCTGAATGAGACAGATTCCCAAACAAGCGTCTTCCAAAGTCACATTTCAGACGTGCAGTTTCCATCAGCAGGACCTCTGGCAAGGCTGGCAGGAGCACGACTGCAAACATGGGGAGTTTGGAAACAGCTCTCGGAGTGTGGAACCACACTGTTGCCTGATCCGCAGATTTGTGCCTTGGCAGGACAGATAGGTCAGAAAATGTGGAAGTGACATGCTCATCTCTGAATCGGAGATTTCAATCTCTTGAAGAGCAAGGGTCTAAGTCTTTTCTGCATTTAGATTGTACTCTGGTGTAAAGCCAGAATAAGTGTGCTTAAGCTCAGACCTACAGACTAGTTTTTCAAATGTGTTATAAAACATGGCATTACCTTATAAAAAGCCAAGCTCTTGTAACCTACTCTAATTCAGCAGCAAACCATTCTTTACATGCATTTTGTTGCTCCCCATCCTCCAGCAGTACTGACCAGAGAAGAGTATGGAAACTTCCACCATTCAAAGAAGCCCAACATGTCCTCAGATGATCCCCTGTGGAGCTGGACAGTGGGACCAGAGCCAGGCTCTGTCGTCAGGGCTCCCTAGCTTGTTAGAGGGATGTGTTTGTTCCCAACCATTCCTTACTGTCTCAAGATGAATGACTCAACTGACCACCACAATTGCTTGATGGTCCCAGAAGAGATGCTATTTAAGCTAAAGGACAGCACTTGGAATGAGAGTAAATGTATCTAAATGGGCCATAATTACATTCATGCTGGTTATTAACAGAAAGTTAGTAATAAAGTTTTGGAGGATCAGCCAAAATGATTAAAGGGGGATCTAATTATTTTTAAAGTAGAACTTGGTTCAATTTTTGGAACATTTATTGAAGCTGGGCTGCAGGGGAGTCAATAGTCTCAGCAGTCCTTCAACCTCCTTCCTTCCGATCAAGGGGTCTCTTGGTATTTAGTGACATCTGTTGACTTTAACCCACACAAGACATTGCTCTCTACTAGGCTGACATTACTGTCCTGTGATCACACTGAGCTCTGCCCTCCAAAACAGCAGCAGAAATGGCCGCCCCCCATGAAGATGTGGGAGAGACACCATTCTGTTTGATTTAGCATTGAAAAGTCCACTCCCTTCACTGAAAACTAATTTTCTTTATCCCAATACTGTTTCTGCTGGGAAAAAAAAAAAGGAGAAAATCAGTAAAAATCACCTCCCCAACATATGAAAACAAAATCCCCAAAACTGAGACATCAAAATTGATCATATTCTTGAAAATCTCCTTTTTCCTCCAGTCACAAGATCAGACTGGCAATACATGCCTCTCAGAAGCCCTTTGGGTAAGAAAATCCTCACGGCATGGGTGATCTTGTGTAAAAAGAGCATTATTTGCCAGTGATTTGCTTTTATTGTTAGTATTGAAAAAAAATAAAAACCTCTACACACATTTTGGAGTGTTACACTGAGTTTATTTTGCAAAAGAAATCAAAGAATGTTTTTGTCATCTTTGAGCCAGATGGAAAGAAAAACCAAACGTATTTCGCCCTCAGAAAGAAAACACACGAGAACTTCCAACAATTATTTTCACCAAGTTTGGCTTTTTTGTTGTTGTTTTGGTTGGTTTTGTTATTTTTTTTACTAAACAGCATGGAGAAAACGAGATGAAGATGGTGAGTGAACAAATAGGCTCTGGTTTTAGGAAGGCCTGGTTTCTGGGAAACAAGGGCTTTGCAAGTCACTCTTCTTTCCCATCTACAGATACCCTTACAGATACAAACTACCTCTGAGTGAGTGTGGGTAAGCATGGAGAGCCTCCTCCTCCCTCCTGCCCATGCCTTGGGAGCAGAGGTGTGTCCCAGTGCGGGAAGAGCATCAGCAGCACAGGGCTTGCTCCAGGGGCGGCAAGTTATCTCCAGGGTGCACAAAACACCCACAGAAGTGAGGGGAGAGAAAGTAAAGCAAGTCTGGAGGCTGGGGCTGGAGACATTTTGTTCCCTTTGGATGCTACATCTGTGTGAGCCGCTGTGCTTTTAATGAAGGAAGCTGCACTGGGGAAAAGTGGTTTTGTTTTCTCACACATGAATCAACTTGGCCACCTTTCCCTTACTTGCTGCCGAGCAGTTTTATCCAATCAACTCCTTGCCTTGCCAGTGATCAGAGACCAATTTCTGCTACTTGCTAAAAACAGGGGAGCTACTTGCCAAGAACAGAAAATTAAGAGGAGGTCAGCCATCTGAGAAAGAGAAAAATAGCAAGATCAGATTGGCCATTACAAACAGCCGAATTAAGCTAGCTGCAATAATGGCTAATCTAGGAACTGATCCTGCTCTACTTAAGACATTCTTGGGGGCCCATCCACAGTGCTTTGCATGCTAGGACAGTGAACTGAAAGAGGGAGCTCTTGGTACTTAAGACCTTCTCAAAGGTCTTGCACAGCTCAGACCAAATTTCTAGCACCTAGGTGCTGCAAAAACAATGTGATTAAGACAAAAACTGCAATTAAGTGATAAAATAGCACAGTCATGCTTCAAACCAGGATGGTGTGAGAAGGAGGGCTTTAATGAAAATAATTCTCATCAATTTAACTTTTAATACCTACAAATGCTTGTGGCTCCACATCTCTCTGAACTCCGCATCTCTCCTGGTCATACAAGCATGCACAGAGCAAACAACATTCACTTCCATGTCTCTGCTTACTGCTTCCTTTATTGGAACATTTGTGCATATCATTTATAGACATCAAAGGGGATGAAAGTTTGAGATTTATAAGATCTAATCAGCTGAAGGTGTTTCTAAATAAATTAATGAAGCAATTCAGAAATGGCATTAAGTAATCCAGCACTGGATGTAAATCACAGTGACTTTGCACCCTCTCTGCCTTCCCCTCCCCTCTTTGGAACAGTCCCAGTGCTTGCCAGGGTATATGAACTTGCATTTAATTTGATGTAAAACAAGAGAAAGGATGATGGAAATGTGTACTCGGCATGCCAAGTTACAGCATTTGTGAGTAGGAAAGAAAGCCAAAACTTGAGCTGGGACAAAATAATTTCGTATAACTGAAAACTTTCCATACAACCTGCATTATCACTCAGACCATACAGAAAGTGGATTTACTGTGGATGTTTCCCAGGCCCCTTTCTGGTGTCTTGTTTGTGTCCCTGAGAATCTCTCCTTTCTGTGGCTGGTTCTTGAAGCTGTCTTAAGACTCTCCCAGTCCTCTCAATGATTTCAGTCTTTGTTGCCATTTGACACCTCCGTTTTTCTCCTGCAGGAATACTGGGTCAGAAGGATGGTCTGTCTCAGCCTGCCTGGCTGCTCAGGCCAGATTCTAAGGATGACATGCAACTACAGCATTACTTTCCAGCCAGTTCTGCAGCTACACTCTTCGCTTCAAATGTGTGAACAGAGAGCTTGAGTACATGATTCTCAATAAAGGTGAATAATTAGAACATTATTAAAGATAGTTACAACCTAGCACTGAAATTCACTTTGAAATGAATATTTAATTCATACACATGTAACACCTTTAAACGGCCCAGGTTCAATGGTTGCTTCCCAGCTGCCCATAGTTTAGCATAGCTGCTGTGCTAGCTTCCAACAGATTAAGAAGCTTTCACAGATCAACAGCCAGTAACCTTATGCAGCCATAAGTACAGCTATAGCTGTTGATCACTCCTATACAGAAAACCTCTTTAGAGGGACTGGAGGATGCTAGATGATTCTTGAACCATCTCATCTCAATATGCACCATCACTGCTGTTGCTGAAGTAACAGAAGGATGAAACGGGCAAAGAAGCAATATAGCTGGGGCTTCCACAGAGGTTTCTCATTAACTTCTTTAGTCGACAGAAGTCTATCCCATCAGTAAAAACCAGGAAGAAGGTCATTAAACATGGCAGATGGTCAGAATGGACTTATTTCACCTAAGTAAGCCAACACTCAAAGCAAAGGTAGCAGTGCTTCTAATTCAGTGTATCTCTGCAAAGCTGCACTCACCAGGGTTTGCAAAACTCTCTGGCTATGCAAAGTAGTAGTACCTTGTTCCTCAAAGTAGCAGTTTAACATTATCTCCACAGACACTGTGTATAAATATGTAAACACTGCAGTGTGTATCTATACACAACGAGGTACAGCATGACAGGGTGTATGGCGGAATCATGTGGCATCTAAAACTTGATGAAAAAGCCAGAACAGAAGTCTCAGGAAATCCAGACTGCCTGAAGAAAAGCCCTACCTTCAAGATGCTGACACATGGTTTCTGCAGCTGTGATACGCAGATCATTCACTTTTAGTTAAACATATGCAATTTTCATGTTGTTCCTGTCTAATAGCAAATACATACCATGGGACAGATCCTCAAACGTTAACGTTATTTTCTTTCATAAAAATGTGGATACAATTAAAAAGCCAAATGAACACTGGAGGGAGTATGTGATGTAGGAAAGCAACAGTCTTTAATTGGTTGGTCTTAGGAGCAATATTTCAAAATCAGAAGTACAAAATCTTGTCTCTTTCCAACAGAGCTGGAGTATTTCAACAAACTTATCTGCATTCAGCCAAGGTAAACGGCAGGTCAGGAGGCAATGGAAAAACAACTCTCCTTCCCAAGAAGCCAAAGCAACTTCCTTTGTGATATAGAGTTTGGCCATGTAAAGAGTATAAAAAACGGGAACCAAAACCAGAGTTTCTACTAATGAACTGGTTCCTAATATGTTTTTTATTCCTGATAAGCTGCATGGGACCTCATGGGACCATGGAGGAAACTGGCTGGGTGCTGATATCATCCCATTAGCCACACTGCTTTCTGTTTTGCAGTGTATTTTATTTTCTACTTTGTTTGGGAGAGAACTAGCGGCCCAGAAAACAGACAGATTGATTTTCAAAGCACTTTGGAGAAGTTGGTTGGACTTTTCTGAGTATGGTGTTTTTCCTACCACATTTTGAAATCTGCCTTAAAAAGAAACATGTTTCAGGGTGTGCAGCTCCTTTGATTCTTTTGTCATCAAATCCTTCACCTGGGCTTGACTGGCAGTATGGGTAGCACCTACTGGACAGAATTCCTTATGAGAAGGGAGAAGGAATGAAAACATCTCAAAATCATTCTTTTGAGTTGGTGATGTACTTCAGTGGCATTTTCTCATGAGTAGATGGAAGCAGGAAGGCAAGATGGCCGGCAGGCAGGAAAGTAGGCAGACAGGAAAGAAGACAGGCAGGTAGGCAGGCAGGAAGGCAAAGCTTTTATTACCATGGTCTTTGCATAGTAGCCCAATGGAACACTGGCTGTGATCAGAGCTATAATGAGTACCTAGTTCTTAGTCAACTTAATTGTTACACATGCAGATTAGACTGCATAGAATATGGAAAACACTATCTAAAATCTGCTTTAAAAGTTATTTAACCAGAACAAATAATCTGGGAAAGTACAACTATTTCTAAATGGAAAAACAGTTCTCTGTAGCTGAGCTAGGCCTGACAGCAAACCAGCAAAAAAATTAATGAATTATTAGTACCTTTATTGTTTTCTTTGGCCCCTGTGCACTATATTTGTAAAAAAAGTCAGTAAAAAAGAGAACAACTGTAAAAAGCAAATATTTTGTACAAAAATACAAAGTTTTAAAAGCTCTTAAAAGTATATTCCATATTATTGATAAGAGTTGGACTATATATATATATTTATATAAAATCTATATATTCGTGTATCTGTATAATTTTCCTACATTTGGGATTTAGCAAATGAAACATACTGTTTACACAGTTGCTTTATATATTTTTCTATATGAGTGACCAACAGTCTTATTCAGATTGGTAGAATGTCTTTTCTTAGAAGACACAAGTTGCTTATGTATGTGGCTACTGGTTGGGAAGAAAATCTGTAACAGAATTAGTCCAACAGTATTTCTTGATGCTGCGGGTTGAAAGGCCTCGAATAATTGCAGGATGCTGCAGAAGAGCTGCTGCTGCTGAATTCCTTTATACATTTAAACCAGTTTTCAGTGCTTGCTTTTGTTTGTTTGGGTTTTTTTCCCCTTTCAATTTTGGTAGGCAATGTTGCTCTCTTTCCCGGGATTTTCTTCTTGAAGTAAATTTCCATAATATGTAGATATCTGTTAAGTCACAGCCTGTTACACTCCAAATATTTGCCCTGCAGTGTGAGAGAAAAAAAGAAAAACAAAGGAAAAAACCTCATGTGAAGCTTAAGTGCATTTCCAAACCGAACACTTACAGACCTCAAGGTATGTAGAAAACTGGACTCATACTCAGATCTTATAGGTCCTGGAGGATAGATATTTGTAAACCATGCAGTTTTCCTAAACTAACAAAAGTATGTAGGAAAACAAGAGCAAATTAAATTACATGGTCCTTTGCTCTGGACATACAGAGTTCTACGTGCACAAAGCTTGTTCAGCACTTTGGTTTGGTTTGGTTTAGGGGAACATTTCAGTGGATGGGATTTAAGTTTGGCTCTAGGTGACATTTCTGTTTGCCTTTACTGAAATTCAACCTACAGGTTTGCAACTGGAGCAGCCGGGCATCCTTGGCAAAGCAATGTTTAGACAGGTTGTATGGAGGAGATAATGTTATAGGCAGAGCCCCACCATGAATACAAATACCACCTAGCTCTGTGATGATGGGGCCAGGCTCTAAGCAGCCATGTGAACCATTTCCCTTCTGCTGTTGCAGAAATGCCTGTGTAACCAGAAAGAGATGCCCCATGGCAATCACCTGCATGACTGCCGGGCAGTTTACAAGTCCTTCAGTCCAAATACAACAGACAAGTTACTTACAGCCTGTGGACCTGGCCTATCAGCCCTATGGGACATCTCCTGGGAGTGGTGGGAATGTTAAGATTTCCTTGGCAGTCACCAAGTGCCTCATGTTGCACAAACTCTCAAAACAGAGTCTTTTTGGGGTTTTGCGGCTGGTCCTTGAGCCATCCTAAGGCCAGCTTTCCCTTTTGTGTGGCCACTGAGTCTATAAATACAGCTCGCGGTGTGATTAGGGTCTGGAGCATGTGCCAAATCATGCCTACATGCCTTGTTTAATGTCTACAGGAGACAGTCAAGATGCAGAGCATGCCATGGCTACAGCCAGCTTGGAGGCTGCTTTTACTGAATGCAGTAAAACCAGCATCTGCATCGCACAGGGTATTAGAAAAGTGCATGCTAGGCAGGATATGAGTAGAAGTCCTCCACCTGTGTTACCCTCTCTTCCTCAAAAGACCCTGCCATAGCATCTAGCCAAGTTCTTCTGCTCTCTAGCTGCAGAAAATTTACTGTGGGTATGGTGAAGTAATCAAACCAAGTGCCTTGCTTACCTTTGTCCATGTCTTTTTCACAAATGAAATTGTTAACATCTTCACAGTAGAAGTCATTCCAGAGCCCAGCATAGATCAACCCAGCACAATCTTCCCCTGGCCCGTGCCCATGGCTCCAGTTATCAGGTTGCCCAGTTTTCCAGTTTCTTTCAAACAAAAAGCGAGAGATAAGATTTCACAACACAGCACACATGACAGTGTTTCACAGCAAAAAATTAACAAAAACATCATGAGATCTGTTCTGAATGGGAAATACACACTGAAACAAACAATATATGACTCTTGCTGAAAATGAGAAACAGATGTATTACTAAGAAGGGAATCTATTTGGCCTTGGGCTGCCAAAACTTACAGACCTAAAATTAGACTGATGAACTTTATTTTAGTTTCTGAATGTACATGCACATACAGTGGGAGTGATCCATGCTCCATGTGTATTACTCCAAGCTTGCAAAGCCTGCATGCCGCATTCCTGCTGGCAGATGGGACTGAGAAGAGCCCGCAGGGTAAGTCTGCCAAGATGGCAGCACCCTGTCATCACTCATTGCAAAGGAGCTCAGCCCTCTGACTGCCTCTTGGGAGGGACAGCAAAAATCCATGTGTTTTATGGGTAAGTGAATTTTTGGACTTACAAGGGAGGTACAAAGTATATTTAGATATATCTTTTGAGATCAATAGGTTTGATGGTGAAACTTAATGCAGCATGTAAAAAACTTACAGCAAGTGTTTCCTCATCCTGTTTTTGTTTAACAAGTATGAAACACTTCCAGTCTTAGGACTTAAAAGCTCTATTTTCCTGCAGAAACAAGTTGTTGAAGGGAGCTTGTGATTGCTGGCTGATATGGTCCATGCTCAGCTAAAAAACATGCCTGTCTGACACAGAGCATCTGACCAGGCACCTGGGAGGACACAGGGCTTTCCAGAAGTAATGGAATACTGTGAAAATCAGTAACTGACAGCTCTGAGGTTATGACAGGGCACCTAAAACCACGGTGTAGTGGAAACCTACTGAAAACAGCAGCTTAAGTGGGATTCAGTCACAGTGCTGCCATAAAAAGAAAGAAAGACGAAAATGGGGAGGGAGAAAAAGGGAAAAATATTATGGCTCACTGGAATTGCATCTGACTTTTTCCATGTTTCTCATCAAAATAAACACCAATGAGATCACAGCTAATCATTTCATAACATGTGACTGACTGTAGCATGTTTTTCTGGAGCACAGCATGCTTCAGCCCTATAAACTCTTTGGTCCACTCCTCACTACTAAAAATTTGGGTGGTTGTAATCTGTCCCATTTAGGACAAATTAGGTGTAGCCCTAGGATTCCTGGAGAGCTGCCAATTCAGCTCTCAGCTGGCCAAAGCATAGACATCCTCCTTTCATGCATTTTCCTTATGTTTAATGCTTTCCACTTGGATTTGGGCTTTATCTAAAGGCTGGTCATTTTTATCAGAACGAGTGCTCTATTTATAGCCAGTTGTAATGCAAATAAGGAAAATTCAAACCAAGACAGCAAAACTGTCTGTCCTTTCCATCTCAACTTTGTAATAAAAGTCAGGAGCAAATGTTTTGGCAAGAAACATTGTGCTGTGTAGCTATGTGATTCTTTCATTCAACATTCCATTTTCTTCCTGGCAGGGAAAGAAAGACTTGTGCATGGAGAAGGGAGAGAGAAAAATCAGAGTGCAGCAGTAGCCTCAGTAACAAATTATTTCATTGGCATCCACAACCCTCTGGATCCGTTGGATAATTTCTAGATGACGCTTTTAGAAGTGTCAGCAAGAGTGGCAGCATCTGCAGCAAATAAACACCACTGGTTTTTATTTACATACGTGTAAACTGGTAAGGATCCATCCAGCCATCTCCATTCATTTTCCTTCTCTGAATCTGTTAGTCCAATCCAGAAGCTGCCTTTTCCAAAAATTTGTCTTTTTATCCATTGCTGTGGAAGAAAGATCTTGGTTCAGGACAAGCACACACAGCCATCCTTGGATAAGCTGCTCTGGATTCATGAGCATCTTTGTTATGAGAACAGGAAGGGACATAAAAATTTTTCTGAGCTGAGGATATGTTTCAGGAGTCAGCTTTGAGACCCTGCACCCACATCAGAATCCACCACAGTGTTTGCATGTGAGGTAGAGAGAGCAAAGCATGAAAAGTAGGTTGACATAAAGTCAGGCAATGTCTTAACAGATGCAACCTGAAGACCCCCCCCCCCCCCAAAGTAAGTGCTTGTATCTTGACAACTCCACTCCTATGTAGCCACCAAATAATTATGCTGAACAACTGTAAAAGTATAGCTACACTTACAGTTAGATTAAAAATATTTTTTGGTCACAGTAGTTTTAGGCTGCATGTGTCAAATCAGACTATTTAAAGTTCACCACTGCAAAAAATACATTTTGGATAATATGCATGGCATAATGGACTGCATCTTCAAAGGTTCAAAACACTCTGCCCTTCTGCACATGGAGAAGCTGCTGAGCAGGAAGAGGGTGAACAAAATGGTAACTGGAGTCAATCACTGTGTTTGCTTCACCATATGAATTCACAATGCTCTCAGCTTCCCACTTGCCTTGTAGCTAAATAACATCAAACTCTCACCTTAGAAAACAGAAAGAGAAGGTGATTACCTGCTCCTCTTTGTTGTTTATGATAACCAAGCGTGATGCCCTCTCTTCACAGAATAACTTTGCCTCTTCAAAAATTTCTCTTTCAATTGAAAAGTAGTAGCACTTTTCAGTATAGTTCTTCCAATGAGGAGAACAACCTGTGATATGAATTTTTTGTGTTAAGTTAGTTACTCAAGGGGCTGGTGGTAACTTTCTGCATAGGGCCAATAGTAAGTGGAGGATCCTGCACCCATCTACAGTATGACCTGAAGCACTTTAGGAATTTACTTAGAATCACAGAATAAACTAGGTTGGAAGAGACCCTTAAGATCATAGAGTCCAAACTTTACCCCAGGACTGCTGTGTCCATCACTAAACCGCATTACTAAAGGCCTCACCTATGCAGCTTTTGAACACTTCCAGGGATGGTGATTCCACCACTTCCCTGGGAAGCCAGTTCCAATGCCTGATTACCCTCTCTGTGAATAATTTTTCCCTCATATCCAGTCTCATTTATTAGGATCCGGACTTTGTGCAATCAAGGCTAAGCTGTGTGGTCGAGGGGATTATTTATTAATCATACTATTGCTGCTTTTTCTTTAGCTGCAAACATTAAATTTCAGGTCATCAGAAGGAAGAGCAACAGGTGAAGCATCACAGCTTCACTCAGCAAGGCTCTTTGTGATGAATCCCAGACATTTAGTCTAAGGGAGTGAGGTTATTTGAACTAGAAACTAAGTGGTGAGCACCCTCTACTATGTATGTTTGTATCTCTGTAAAAAGATGCATGCAGTGTGTTGACAGCTTACCATTAGCCTCGGGCTCTGACGTAGGTTCACTCTGTAGGGCCAGTGGCATCCCTGGACCTGGTGGCCCTGGTGGCCCAGGTGGGCCCTTTGGACCAGGCAGCCCAGGGACTCCAGGTAGTCCAGGTAGTCCTCGAGGTCCTGGTACCCCTGGCTCTCCCACAGTTCCTTGCAGCCCTTGAAATCCTGGTGGACCTTGTGGCCCAGGTGGACCATCTTTGCCTTGTGGTCCTGGTGGTCCTGGGTCTCCACTTGGTCCAGGTGGACCCGTCTTGCCTGGAGAACCTCTCTGACCTTTGGAGCCCGGTGATCCTCTAGAACCTTTTCCTCCTTTTTCTCCTGGTGGCCCAGTTGGCCCAGGTGGGCCCTTCTCACCTGCAGGTCCTGGTGGTCCAGGCTCTCCTTTCTCTCCTTTTTGTCCTTTTAGGCCAGCGGGGCCAAGAGGACCTTGAGGGCCTCTGTCGCCTTTAGGTCCCCTTGGACCAGGAGGGCCTGAAACAATGTAAGCATGCAAAGTGGGGATATGGACAGAATAAAAAGCCCACGAGGGGTCCTCATTTAACGTGTCTCAGGCTGCCAACACCGGATATTCAGAGCTGTGAAAACTGGGTTAACAGTTACTTTGTGCAATGCTTGTACATCTGCTTCTTGGGTGCTATATAGCATTGATCTTTCCTCAGCCTCTATGAAATACAGGATGCAGAAGAAAATAATCTGAAGCACCTTGTCCTGTGAACTGGACAATGACACCATGCCCTAGGTGACCAGCTGAGGCACCAGTCCCTGCAAGACACGCTCCGTCCTGCGTGTTGATGCTCCCATTCCTTCGCTCTGCTACTTCCTTCTAGCCCCACCTCTCCTCTCTTAGACTATAAGACTCTTTCTCCCGCAGTGACCTTGTTCACTGCTTTGTCAGTAATGGGTTGTCAAAATGGGACAAAATGATGAATAGCAAGTAATAGGCCAACTGTGGGAAAGACCAGAAGTACTAGTTGCTAACTGGTCAGCTATAACACGAGAGGGAATGATACACACATTAGGAAATGGCAACATTGTGACATTAAAAGACAAAATAATTTGGGATTCTGATCATGGATGAGCAAATGCCTTGCCAGTATTTTTCCCCCCGCCAATCTATGTATTTTTAAATCCTCCAGAGACAAATTCTTAAACTGCAGTGATTTAGTCCTAGTTGAAATCAGAGAGGTTATGGTTACAGACATGAAATCTTGGCTCTAATTCAGCCTTAGTTTATTTGGAGCAATGGATTTATATTTGTGATTAGGCTTTTAGGCTTGACTGGTTTACATCAGGTTGGAAATACGAATGTTCTTTTCATTTGGGATAATACTTGGCTGGGAGAAACCTCCTAAACTCAATGCTATTTATTTCTGGAGAAAATAAAATATCCCAGGATTAACAACTAAGCAAAGTAGGATGTTTTCTGGCAGGCTAACGACTGGCTGAAAGTGAAATAGCAACTTGTTTTTCAGTAAGGGCGGACCTTGCTGGGAATAGTCCAACATATATTTTTTAGCCATTTCCTCCTTAGCAGGCATTGGTTTTTTGAGGTTCCACACCTTCACTCGCTTATTTTAGAAACTAAATCAAAACCAGATCCAGTCAGTCAGTCAGAATAAATTTTGCTAAGTCAGAACCTTCTTTCATAACATCCCCCTTGTAGCTATGTAAAGAAGGCATAGGAAAATTAATAAGGAAAATTCAATCAACATTTACATTCATAAAGTTTAGAATCAGATGATGGAAAACCCCAGGACTCCACGTGCATGCACTGTCTTCCACAGAACTAAACAAGTAACGCAAGCAGGAATTTGGTATAGACTATTAGAGGCATCATTAGGGAAGCTACATACCTTGTAGGATAGTGAAGTTCTTGATGAGCTGGCCATGTTTGGAATCTACCAGCTTCATTTCTTCCATGATTACTGACAAATTGGCAACTTCAACATCTAACCTTGACCTCATCAAATCCTGTTGCACCTTGAGAGATGCAGAGTCTAAGCGAATATAGGCTAGTGTGCTGTTCATAAAAATCAGCTCATCTGAATGTTTACTTAAGGTGTCTGTACAAGTTGTCCTGACCTCATTGAGATTGCTAGTCAGTGTCCGTAGATGATGAGCAGTGTAGCTGATGTTGCTAATGATATTGACTATATCAGTTTCAAAGACCTGAAACCTCTCTTCTAGCTGGTTAAATTTGGCAGAAGTTCTATTTTCATATTCTTTATGTTGTTCCTGGAGATCCTTTAGATTTTGTTCGTTGGCTTGGGCAATTGTGGTGATGTTCTCCATCTGCCCACTGAAGGAGCTGAGCTGATTGTTCATGTCTTCAAGTGTATCATTGTTAGCTTTAGCCAATGCTGAGTTGTTGGCAGCCAAAGTCTGCAAATTTTGTACTTTCTCCTTAAGCCCATCGGTGTCCTTCCGGGCTTGAAGGACAACCTGCTGCAGATTTTGAAAGTCATTCTTGATTCTTAGGATAGCCAAGCTTGTATCTTCCATTGACTTCTGCAGGACACTGATAAGATTTCTTTGCTGCATTTGTGTCAGGTTTAAGTTGTTCAGGTTCATAATGACCACATTATGAGAATGCACTTGGTTTTGCAAGTTTGTTTGGATATTACTTGTGTCTTGTTGAAGATTGTTGATATAGCCAGTATATGCCTGAAGAGTCTTATTAACACTGATGATCATGATAGAGTTACTATCTAAGGCACTTCTCATTTGGCTCTGTCTGTCATCTAATACATTTCCAGACTCTTGCAGCTTCTCCAGTGTATCTTTGTTTCTGGTAGTTTTCTCTGCAATATCATGAAGCTGCTGACGAAGAGCCAGAATGTCAGATCGGAAGCTAGACAGTTCAGTGTTAGTATCCATGGCTTTTTGCCCAGCTTGGTCATCTGTTGTACGTGAGAAAAAAAAAGAAAAGCTTTAGGATGAGATTTTAAAAACACAGTAACAGAAAGCACAGTGTATCTTAAGTACAGTCAGGATGTCAAAACGTTTTGTCAACAGACAGAATGCTGTATTTTTCCAGAAAAGAGAAACCACTAAGCAAAGTTCTGCCACTAGACAGAGCAAAAATTAAAGAGGAATCAGTGAAGACCTTGTGTTTTTTCTGGGGAGAACAAAATGGTGATTCTAGCATCATATATGAGAAAAGCTACCACTGATGAGTAAATGCAGTCAAGTAGTGCTGTATTCTGAATGGCAAACAGAATTCAAAATAATAAAGAACTATCAGTAAGAATATGTTTTGAAGCTGCAGCTGGATTTTACTGAAAGCTCGTAAGTAAATTTTAGCTGCTTGTATTTTATTCTTCTTTTTCCTGGCAGGTGGAATATCTTCATTGTGATTTAGTACCTACAGTTCCATTTTTATTAAATCTTGGGTTTAGTTTTAAAAAAGTTCTAATACTTCTTTTAAAACAGTCTGGGTTAGTGACAAAACCTTTGCCAGCAGGCTATTCCATATGTGACACGGTATAATGTATTTCTGTTTTTTTGTCTAATATATAACTATTGCTTTTAAGGACATTTGCTTTGCTGTTATTGTTTCCTCATGTTCTGAGTTTGAGGAAGGTAAAACTTTTAACTTTGAGGAACATCTCTGCTCTTGCTTGCACTGCCCTACAGAATACTTCTGGAAGCTTATCTGAATATGATTAAGCTTCTTTGGCTGCACAGCTCATCAGCCAGGACATGGAAACCAAGCAAATAAGCAGTCAACACTCACTTGAAATATTCCCTTTCTTGACCTCAGTCACTTCTCTCTCCTATACACAGTTCATATATGATTGTCCTCATCTAAGTATAGCTATATTTATGATTATGCACTCTGAAGTCCATCATTTCAGATGGCCCCAAGAGAAAGCAGGCTGGTTTTCATAAACTACAGTGAATACAGATGTGTATTCTTCTTCTGGTGTGTTCGAATGAGCCATGATGGCAAACATCAAATGGTGGCTTGTGAGACTTCAGTCTAAAGTGTTTACAGAGTCTTTTGTGGATGGACATCTTCCCAAGCACAGTTCCTCTCCCTGCCACTTGTCTCATTGCAGGATCTTCTCAGCTCTGACTATGTGTTTACCTCTTCGTTATAGCTCAAATGATGTTGTGCTCCTCACATAGCTCTGACAACTTCCAGGTTCACACACAGCTAATCCCTGAAGGCCTGTCTTTCATTCACCACATGCTGTTATCCTTCTGGCCCTATAGCAGTTCTCTTACCTTTATGCCTCCCACACACACTGTTCCATAACTTTTTAACTTCCTCCACGGGCAAGTCCATTTAAATGGGAACTGAAGGTCCTGAGCATCTCACTGGCCATCCATCCAGCAGCGTGTAAAAATGTGTGGGCATGAATGAATCAAAGGCACTCCAAGTTGTGAAATTTAATCAGCATAACATAATAACACAAATATAACCCAAAGGTTGCATGTGCTTGAAGGCGTAACATTTACTTCTGTGTATTTATCAGTAAAAGTACAAGCCCCTGAATTACTCTATGTCTTTGAACTAAATGCACTGTGCAAATATCTCAGAATCAAGCTATTTTTTTGAGGGGAAAAAGTTGTAAACATTTATGATCAAGCTGCAAGCAAGTAATTTTTCCTAGAAATACACATCTCAACAGGTGGTTTATGAAGCTGAACAAAATTTATTTCAGTCTTCAAATAAATTGCACATGCATTATGCATATATGAATATAAATATATTAATACTTAACATATTGATATTTATATCAGAACCAATTATTTATTTCTACACTAAAACTAATTATTATAAACTATATGTCTGTGTATATATAAATTGATAGTAAGCAGCTATGCTTCCTTTTCAGACAGGGAAGGAATGTAGAAATGTACACTTAGTGAGTAGAATGAGAAATCCAAGATTTTTTTCCATCTTCCTGCGAATTGAGAACTGCAATAGCACTTGGGAGTGCTGAACTCATAACACTTGTGTCCTGTGTTCCCTGAATTGATTAAGAAACATTTCATGGAAGTAATTAACTTGCCTCACACATCAGAGTTTTGAACATCTCATTGCTTGTGCACCCTTTAATATGGCCTTCAGGTTTGAATCTTAACTGCTAAAATAGCATCAGGATGACTTGGTGATAGTCAGTTTCCAATTCATGTAGAATCTCCTGTGCTGTGGAACAGCTTCTGTTATGTTTTACATCTTTGCCTCAGAGAGGACTCTCTCCTGAGGACAACCATTAAGTATCTGCTTATTCTAGTGTAAGTGATTTCAGAGTGATTTCAGTGGGAACTGTAAATACTGAAGCATGCTTAAAATGCTGTCCTAAGGAGAGCTGCTCTTAACTACTTTGAAGTGCTGTCCCAAGTACTTGAGACATTGGAACAGAAGTGCTGTATCTTGTCAGAGCCACAGATTTTTCAGGCACATTTCCTGCCACTACCTGCCAGGAGAACACCTCAAAGCCATAATACAAAGGGACTTTGCTTGTGTGTGTATTACCTAATTTCTTCAGCCCACTCTCCACCTCTGTGAGCTTTTCTGTATATCTTCTGTGGGATGTTTCCAGGCCACCTGTCACATTGTCCATTTTTTCTACAACTAGAAGAAAGAGAACAGTGTTATGGAAAGAATAAAAGTAAAATTATTTTAAAAATCTAGAAAACAATAAATCAAATAAAAACCCACCCCTAACATCAAACAAAAATGAAACCACCTTAAAATTGCCTTGCTTGCCACTACACTCTTCTGTGGCTCTGTGAAATGTTGGAAGGATGAGCTCCTATCTGCTGGTAGGACTCATCATTCTTCCAGTTCTTCAGTCTGCCAACAGTTCCCAAACATTTCCTTTGCTAATGGGCTGTCTCTCTCCTGAATGAGGAAATCCTTCTTTGTGGGTTTTCCTCATGAACTAAATCCTTTCAACATTATTTCCATGCTTCAAGAACAGTGCTGTGTGGCAAAGACAGACTGATTCCTAAAGGCTCAGACTTCCTTTTAGTTTGCTATGAGCCATTTTTCCTTAAAAAGGATGTTTTTTCCCTCCTATGCCTTTTAATCATTAAAAAATGACACCTGGATGGCAAACTTTGGACTGAGGTAGCAGTTTGAAGGTGCAATTACCAGGTATTTTGGAGATAAACTTAAGCACCTTGACAATGGTATAGATACCACTCAAAACGATCTTGAAACCATCCCTCCTCACTAAGATTGAAAGGACAGTCACTCAGCAAGTGCAGATTTTCGGCTGATGTGCTCTTTATTTTGTCATGTCTGAGTCATTTTCTTGTCACTGAGGCAATCTGATTATTTGATGGGATTGATACAGAAAAGGAAAAAGCAGAGCAACAAATAAAGAGCCCAGGGTCATTTCCAGTAGCAAAAATGTGAAATGCTTGCGAGGTCAGAGGCAGCCTCCAGCTTCCACAGCAAACCTTATCTAATAGGCTTTTCATTCAAGCCACAAACAGGGGCAGAAATTTCTTCTCATGAGATTATTTAACCTTTTTTCTACACTGGGACCAGAATGGATATGAACCAACCGTGGGAGAGGCCACAGCTCCCTCCTTTCCATCAGAAGAAATAAGGTGCTTCTTATGTCTTGAGATAGTGAAGCCAATTCTGTAAGCTGGTGGTGTGGGGTCGGAGGTAACTGTCTGTGAGATAATCTGCAGCTAAGAAACAGCTTCATGAAGTTGTTGCTATGTAAAGATTTGGGTTTTCACTAGAAGTGGAAATTCAGGCAATCTTTTGCTGCTCATGAGCAACCACAAGAATCCCAGACCTTTAAAGTGCAGTCCACCAGCTGCTCCTTCTGTATTAACCTTTGTCCTTGTTTGCTGACTCTGGGTACCACAGTTACACTGGAGCCTTTTATTGCTTCCCCCAAACCAACAGGAGAAAAACCAGACCAAGATTATCACTGCTGCAACTGAATTGAAGTAAATAGTGTTACAACAGAGAAAAAGTCTCAAGGTTTTCAGAGAGACCAGACATCCTTCGATGCATTTCCTGTCTGCTCCCTTCCGTATTGCTAACAAGCCAGTAGAACAGAGAAGTCAGAGCTTGGCTTTCTGTATCTGAGATGACAGCAGACTGTTAAAGAGATCCAAGCTATAATAATGGCTTTGCTTTTTCAGGGGGACCATTGCTTAATAACTTCTGCTTGGCCTACTCCAAGTGTTTCTGCTGGACCCGTGCCTTGACTGCCAATGTCACATTACCTATGGGTCTTGTTAATCAAGTTTTAGTGTAATATTCACCTGGTTTCTGCAGTTATGCAAAAAACTTGGAGTTTGAAAATTAATACATATCATCAATAATTTAAGGAAAATGTAGTTCCTTCCTTTTCTTGTGCAAATGAATGACAGTTTGCATGTCAGACCTTAAGTTTGCAAAACTGAGATTTTATACTGTCCTATAACAACAAGAATGTTTTCATGGTTGAATGAATTCTGACACTAGAAACTTGGGTTAAAATATTCCCCTGAAGAGTCCAAAGCAAATGAAAATAGTAGAAATCCTGTCAATATGTAGTAGCCTGTACTGGCAGTTAGTTGAGATTGGATGGAATTAAAGATACAAAAGCATATGGTATTTTTCATTGATGAAAGTTAAAAAAGAATACAAAAACCACGACCCCACACTACAAAGACTGAAGCTGGCCTGTGGCTATGGACATTCTTTGTGTGGAACACCCCAAAAATCTGTTAAGTGGCATGTTAATTAGACACCTTACTGGTATTATTGACAACTGGCTATGATATGTGGGGAAGACAGTGCCTGGCTGTGTATGAAAGGTCACTAATGAAGGCTGTTAAAAGGTCTTTCAGTCCCCAGCAGCTTATCACCTACAGAAAGTCATAGCTTTTAATTCTCACATGTAACTGGAAGCCAAACAGCAGCCCTAGACTGGGAGTGCTGACACAACATTTGTCTGGAAGATGCTGGTTTAGAGGCTGCTTTCAAATACAGAAGGTATTGTTTTTTATCTATTTGACACTGAGCAAGCAATGACTTATCCAGATTAACTGATCAAAGTGCAGAATTAGCTATATCAGGCACACCATTTCCTTTATTTTAATTCTGTTTCCCCTAAGAGGACAAGTCAGTCCTGTCATGTGAAGTGCAGAGGAGAGAGGCCAGAACCAAGTTCAAGCTATCCAGGTCCAGCAGCAAAACCAGTAGAGATCTCTGCAAATGTGAACTGCAGGGTTTCCTCAAGCTGATGCAGGCTAAGCCGAATTTTGTCATCCCACAGACCAATACATATATTTACTTTTTGCAGGGGCAGGATGTTAGTCTCCATGGTCAAACAAATGGTGCTCCTGGGGACTTGATTTCGTATACATACTCCTTCCCCAAGCAAGTTGTAGCTTCTTTCTTGCTACTGCCCTGCAAGAGGGAAGTATGAACTCTGGGGAGAACGAGAAGAGGGCTGTGGCCAAAGTAGGTTTTGTTGCTCTTGCTGTCAAAAGAGATCATACGGACAGATGCCCAGTTATTTGGAATGCTTTCCCTTCCCTGGCAGTAGTTCCCACCACCATCTCTGGATGGAACCTTCAGTGGTAGGTGAGCATGTGAAGCACTCTCAGGAGTGGAAATCAAGTTCTCAGAAGTGCCATGGGCTTGAACAGCCACTTTCCATCTTCTCCAGAAAAAGGCAAAGGTTAAACATGGCAGACCAGCCTAATATCCCTTATGAAGGCCACTATGCTGCTCCCAACCGTCTCCTGATCTCAGAGCCTTAAGCTTGCTTTTGGATATTAATTCTCATCTTGGTCAGATCTGTCTATGTTGTCATCTCACTTTATGACAAGGTCACTGAGGAAAACGTAGTAAAGTTCCTCCCTAAAGAAGGCAAAATTTCAAGTAGTTGCTGACTGGAACAGTGAGGATTGCCTGTATATGAGGCACTATTTCAGAAGCAGGGACAAAATGTGCCATCTCACCAGGATGTGATGGCCCTGGGTAATGGCAGGCAAACTCTGTCTGGGAGACACATAAAATAAGTAGATGAAAGTCACAGTGGGCATTAGTCAAGAGACTTAAGAACAAGGACTGACTAGAGAATGAGAACTGTCAAATTTAAGCTGAAAGCAAGTTAACTTCCCTCACTGTAGCAAGTCACAGGGATATCATTCAACTTCAACAGGCTAAGCTGACACCGGCTCATGCCAGTATAACTTTGTAATTTGCATTTAATGCATAAAAATTACAGATGTTTTTAACAATATTTTAATATGCCTTCTCAAAGCAAATTAATAGTAAACTCAGCTTGTTATTCCTTCATGACCTTGATGTTTAACTCATGTTTTGGTTTCAGGTTTCTCTAACCTACTATGTAATTTTTACCACCAGTTTGGAGGTCTGTTCTATGTTGACTTTGCCTCCCATTGAGTTATTTTTTTGCCTGCCATATTTAATCCACTGATTAGTAGTTTTAACATTTTAAATCACAAAGGAGAGCTAAATACCACGTAGGAAATGGAAGTTTTAAAAGTAGTTTTGGGCTTTATAAACATAAGTGTGGGTGGCAAATTTAATGGAAACTCAGCTAAGAGACTGAAAGAATCCCTGATGCCAGCAAAATTCCTTCTTTCAGTGTAATATTTCAATAAAAAAGACAAGCCAAACTCTGATGCAGAGTGGAGAGTTCAAGAGCTCTATAAAATTTTATTTTGAGTTTTCTTCTTCCTTGAAGGCCTAATTCCTTCCCAGTGATCAAAAATATTGCAGTAAGTCCTTTGAACGTGCACTGTCAGCTGGGGTTTTGTCTAATTCATGATTTGCCTGCAAATCAGCACTTAGGCACTGTGGAGACGAAGGGTTGTACCTGACATGACCATTTGCTGCTTGGCATTATAGAAGTAACGCCT
Source organism: Psilopsiagon aymara (assembly GCA_024733675.1). Classification (NCBI taxonomy): domain Eukaryota; kingdom Metazoa; phylum Chordata; class Aves; order Psittaciformes; family Psittacidae; genus Psilopsiagon; species Psilopsiagon aymara. The sequence continues at coordinate 34,428 of JANRGW010036057.1, forward strand.
TGGAGTAAACACGACTTTTCTCCAGAGTATGCCTCTTGCCCTTGGCATTCAGGTGGAGCAGTCATCAAGTCGGTGAGTGGTGGAGCAGTGGTCACCAAGACGTCTTAAGGTCTATGAGCAAGATGTGCATTATCCACCTTCCTACAATCCTTTTTTTCCATTATTTTGTGGGAAACTCTTTTGTCCTCGCCCTGGATAGATGTGGCTTGGTACTGCTATGACAGAAGGACTAGTCTCTGGTCAGGCACCAATGACTACTCAGTACAAGAAAGAGTTTTACAAATGAGCGTAGCAAAGGTGGGTACTCCAGAGCAAAACCTAGGGAAAAGATAGAGCTAGAGGCCCCCATGGAGAAAGAATCTTGAAAACTGTGGGTTGAAAGAGAAACTCCTTCTCCCGGAGAGATCTTTTGGACAGTTTCCTTACTGCTATGGCTTCCCACACAAGAACAAATGCTTGCCAAAGCAAGATATGGAGCAATGTTCCCTCCAACTTGATAAGCTGTTTCTGATGCCAAGTGAGATCGGAGTACTCTGGCGAGCCCCAGAACTGACAGCCTTGTATAAAACTCTCTTAGGGAAAATTCTGTTACATCCCAGGTGTTTACTGGCTAAGTTACAGCCTGGAAGGATTCCATCCTCATCTGCTATAAGCAGATCTCTGCAGATTTGTATCTGCAAAAGGCCTAAGTTTGTCCTCTACATTTCCATATAACCAAATGATCATATCTTTATAGAAGAACAAGTTTTTGAATCTGGGCACTTTTTTCCCTCAGAATTTGACTTTCAGAGACCAGTTACACATTCTTCAAGAGAATATGCACCGTATTTCTTTACATCCGATTTTAATTTGACACATCCTGTCTGCTTTAACATGAGAAAGGAATATCTGTATGTCTCTATCTGTCCTTCACATTCTCTCATCTCCCTGGCTGAATCTTCCATCTAAACCAAGCAATTTTAATTTTCTTCCCACTCAAAACTCTACGAAATCCTCTTAAACAATTATTTATCCTTTTCTATGTCCACAATTTCCTTTTTCTTTCTTTGGCAAAGGACCAGAGGTGATGTCAGCTCTGCTATGAGTGCAGCTGCTGGCGGCACAGGATGCACTGCATGATAATCACATGAATATTTACCCAGCTTCTTAGAGAGGTTTTGAAGCCACTCTCAGACCTATACTCCAGTAGGTTGTTTAAAACTAGCTTTGTTTTTTATGCAACATACTGCAATGTCCTGTTATAATACTCAAAATGATGCCATTCACTTTCTTTTCCTTACCAGAAACTCATGTCTTATTTATTTAACTTAATGTAGCTGTGACTACTCCAAAACCAGGCATTTCCATCAAAACGTTCATAAGAATGCCTAAGTGGCAACAGTCAATTACTGCTGAGGACATATGGGAATTTTAAGTTGTGATTTCTAATATGCCCTACCGATGACTTGCACAAATGACATTTTCTCCATTACTGTGTTGCCTAACTACCAGGATCTTTGAAATTACTGTCAAAAGCACCAAAGTGTTTTTGTTCACCAAAATAATTGTAGATAAATCAATACATTGACACCTCCTGGTTCAATCTTTCTGCTAGATATTTCGAAGTAATATTGATTCTACACTTTGTTACTGTGATAAATACTGTATTAGTCAGACTATTCCTGGCTCTCTCATTAAGGATATTTATTCTGGAAAGGTGCGGTATAGTAAAACAGCTCAGTGAAATCTAGGTATAGCACATTACAGAGGTTTGAGTCTTCCAGTTAGTACTCCTTCATGGTAGAAGAATGATCGCTTTGTTCTAACTTTTTTCTTTCAAATGTCCAACCTAGTTTCAAAATTTCAAAACTGTTTGAAACTCTAAGGCTGCAGTTTGGTGTTATGTGTGTACAAAAGCCAACATTGCCAAGGTACTGATATTTAATGTGATAAATTGAATGTCTACATATGTGGAAACATGCTTGGCTAAAAGTGAAATTGTGGGGTTCAATGCACACATACCTTTGTATCCCAGAATGGCTACTGTGATTGTTAACAGGGCACATAAAATATATAATAAGATGATGGAAAACTTCAGTGCCCAGTTATTTTTGCATTTGGTACATTGAGTCCCCTCCTGAATACCTGCAAAATAAGATTTAAAGAATTTTAAAACAATGTCAAAGAACACATTGCTAGTTTTATTTCCCCATTTCCTCTCCTCCATTTTCTAAAGAACAAGTTATTTATGTAAGCAGATGATATACAGGTGCCTGTTTCCCTAATCTCCCAGGAGACACTCCATGGTGGATAAAGCATTAGCTTAGTGATAAAATCACTTTGGGATATTAGCACGTGGAAGAGAAGTAGGTCCTGCTTTATGAGAAAACGTGGCTTTCTTGAGAGACAGCACTGCTTTGCAACTGTGGTAATAAGATTATGGTGAACTTTGGAAGTCAAGTGCTCATTACTGTCTCCTCTGTCAGGCACCACATCTCAGCAGCTCACTCTTATCATTCAGTCTCCCCACTGGGGCAACAGGAGACGGTAAATACTCTGGTAGAAGGAAAACACAGAAATAAAACAGCATTGTGAAACTCTGGTAGGAGTACTGTTCCTGCTTTGCAACCATTACCACAAACAGTTAGCACGTGAACACTTTCCGTAATGAGAGAGACTTTTTTCCTTATTTTGGGGGGTTTGGAGGATATCCTATTTCCACAGAAAAGAAAGGATGCCATCCTGGTAAAGCTAGTGGTCCACTTTTATCAGCAGAAAAATGCTGGTGAATTTCCCCTTGTGGTGAAGTGTAAGAAAAAGGGCCTCAAGCTTGTGAGAGAAAATGGGCCTTTATTATTCTGTATTTGAGCTTTTTGCAGAATGGTTTGATATCTTTGAGTCTATTAGGGAAGCAATATTCCTCTTTTCTCTATGCGCTCCTTGGGAACAGCTCAAGAGTATTGGAAGAATTAAGTTACCAAGAAATTCATCAGAAACACAAATGTGTAAAAACATGAAAACAGGGCCATTATGCTGGAATGAACAGGTGGGATTTACCCCTCCTTTCAATGAGTGTTAGGCAGGCCAGGATTAATGTGGCTCTCTGTGTCTGTCAGAAAATGCATTTCTTTGATATTTTACTCTATTTGTGTACTATTAGGGGAGTCCCACAGGAAAGCTTTAAGCTCTAATAAATTCTGTGTACCAGATTACTTAACTAATCAAAACTTGCTCTGTAGCTTTTTATGAGTAACTTATATTTCCCCTGAGGCCTAACCCACAGCTGATTTCACTTTTCCCAACTCATAACCTTCTGCAGAGTGTTTTTTTATTTTTCAATTTTAATAGAAAAGCACAGGCCACTTCCCCTGGGTTCACAGAGGACGGGTGACCAACATATCAAGTTAAGTCAACTGCATTTCTATCTCAAAGAACAACATTTTCCGGCGACTCCTTTAAGCCCAGGGTACTTGAAGAAGGGATTACTGTGTTGGGGCAACTCAGGAAGAGAATTTATACGAAGTTTATTTGACAAGGCATTTTCCTCAATTCCCTCTACATGTATGCTAGCTGCGGCTGAAACAGAAATGCATCAGGCAGGCACAGGTCAGCCCATCTTCCACATTATGACATCACGTGTTTTTTCTAAACATTTAATCTGTGACATCATTTTCTGTTGCCATGTGATGAAAGAGATAGCATAGATTTGGGTTCCTTGGGATTTATGCATAAAATAATTGGGAACATCTGGGTTGTTGGGTTTTCTTCAGGAACAAGAACACTGGAGGAAAATGAGACAAAGACTTATAAGCATAAATGTCCCAAGAACAGGAACTCCAGAGGGGAAAGGCTTCTCTCCCACCTGTGTAGGTTGGAAGGAAGGGGGATGACACAGAGACAGGCAGCTGTATAGCCCATTTATTGGTGACTTGGATTTGGAGGCTGGTAACTCCTGAACTATAAAAGAAAAGGTGAAGTGCCTGTAATTCAGTAGCCAAGGCTGCTTATGGATTCTGGTGTGTGGGCTGGTTTTCTTTGGTTGGTTGACTGGCTCAAGGAGTTTGCTAGTGGGGAAGCTCTGCTGGGAATGGAAAGTGCAGTTTTCTAAAGGTTTGCAGTAGATATACAGAGACCAAAATTATTTCACAGTGGGAACTCGTGGTGTCTAGAGCACTATTTCACTGCTCTTAGCTGGTACTAATGGGTTCACTGAGCCCCTGTGTGCTGAATGCAAGGTTCTTCCTCCAATGTGTTTAAAATTCAGATTCCAATCCTGTAAGTCTTTGAACATATCAAAAACCAGGAGAAGCTTGCAGCAAAAAGCATATCACATTCACCTTCTAAATTCACAGATAACAGAAAGCTTGATCCTCTCTATCTTAATGTTGATGGAAGCAGGACCAGGTCCATAACTGGGAAGACTGATAGAATGCAGAGGTACAAAGCATACAAAAAGGCAGAAATAAAAAAAAAAAACCTTTGACAGCAACTGCACATAGAAAAGTTTCACTTAATTACTGTCTCGTATTAAGATTACTCATTTTATGACACGACCTGCTTTCTGTCACCGTACTCTGGCTTTCTGTGTAGTGTAATGAGCTGAAACTTCACTGATGTCACTGGATATATCGCAGTTCAGCATCTAGCATCATGTATGTTCCAGGGCTTCATAAGGATCTTGTTTCACTTGTCTCAGTCCTCTCTATCACTGGTTCAATAAAACAGCACTTTGGCTTTTCAGAACTTTTACTTTCAGCGTATTTCAATTTGACATCAGAATACCACCTGAACAAAAGCCAGACCCTTCCATCCTTTAACAGTCCAGTGCTGTTGGTATGGATAACATAAACACAGCGTACCACAGCGATCATACAGGCTAGAGCAATTCCATTAAGATGGGCTGGAAGTGTGTATTGCATTGCCTGCTGGTGCTTTCTGCCTGTCAGCTTAAAACTGCATCTGATTGACACTGAGCCTCTGCTACCCTCATCTAACATGTCCCAGGTCCAGGGCTGGAGTAAAATGCCAGGGACTCTCACACACTCCTTTGTTTTCCTTTACCTAGAGATGGATACAGTAAAGTCTTCCAGAGCTTTTAAATTACTCTTTATAGCAAATATATAGTTCTTCACTCTGCTGCTAGTTAACACATGACTTTCTAGTTAACTAAACATATAATAATTACTAAAGATAGAGGTACCTTGAAGGAAAGATTTGGGAGGCTCATTCTGATGTCCTTCTCTGCAGTTAAATAATAATCCAGGTTATAAGCAATGATAAAAGCCACGAATGCAACCCTGTCTGTATTGGGATGAATTACAGTGTAACCAGGGCTCCACAACATCCTCAAGCACTGAGCCTGGCTTCAAATTGCCCTGTTGCTCTTCTCCACTACCCTGTTTAAGGACCAAGTCCAAATAAGATTGTTCTGATAAAGGAGGATGCATTTAGTCTGTGCTGTGAGGACACTTATTTTTATTGAAGGGTTTTATTGAAGGGTTGCTCTGAAAAGATTTGATAGGCAAACCACTAAGGAACAACAGATAGGAGATGATTTCAAATGCTTGTTGTTATTAAACCCAGCAGGTTGGCATAAAATCATACAGGTTTATCACATTGGAGTCAAGACTCCAAGGAGCCCATGCTTGGCCTTCAATTTGACAAAACTTCCCCAATTTTACCCACTTGTGTGCCTGCTTTCATGGCTTACATAAAATGCAGAGATGTGTAACCTCTCATCTAGAAACCTGTATAGTAAATGTACAGGGAAAGACCCTACATAGAATCACAGAATCATAGAATAGTTAGGGTTGGAAAGGACCTTAAGATCATCTAGTTTCAACCCCCCTGCCATGGGCAG
>JANRGW010036058.1:0-17960 GCA_024733675.1 Psilopsiagon aymara
TACGTGGCTGACTGGACTTAACCCACGACAGCCCAGCAACTTGGATACAATGAAAATACCTTTGGGAAGAGCAGCCAGTGTTGCTTTAGGAGCATCAGAAGGCAAACATTCGGCTTGTGAGCAGTTTTTCTCCTGTTTAATCATTAGGAAATATGGGAGTTGCTTTTACCTTCAGTCTCCCTGGTTTGTGTTATTCCATTCAGTAGCTTACTGTAACCTAAATTTTCACCTTGATCCAGAATGTCAGCTGACAAGCAGTATTTATAATGCCCAAACTTCAACTGTGGCATCTGCTTATAGATAACTTCACAGAATCATAGAATAGTTTGGGTTGGAAGGGACCTTCAAAGGTCATCTAGTCCAACTCACCTGCAACGAGCAGGGTCATCTTCAACTAAATCAGATTGCCGAGAACCACATCCGATCTGGCCTTGAGCCTAGAATGTCTCCATTTGGCTTTTTGTATAAAAGCATATGTTTTCCTTCTACAGAGAAATCTGAGATAATTCTCTTCTGAGTAGTTCAGCTATTAAAATGATTCATCCAACTCAGAAAAGTCTACAAGGAAATGCAAATGTGCTGACCTGGGAAAATGTTAGGGAGTGATATTCAACCCTACCCATTAGGAACAGCACACTCCAACGAAGTATCCAAGTCTCAACTAAATCCCTCTCCTTCATATTACCGGTATCTGTTTCATACCAGAAATTTGTAGTGTTTCTGTGAGCTTCCCAAAATGTGCATGATAGGTAAAGCCAGTGCCATTACTGGTACTTAGAACCATAGGATACTTAGGGTTGGAAAAGACCTTAAGATCAAGATCACCTAGTTCCAACCCCTGACTTGGTGTATTTCTTTTTTTTTTTTTCTTTGAAAATGAATGAGTAAACCTTGAAAATGACTGCAGGGAGGGCAGAGAACTTCATAGAAATACTTAGCTTTAATCATCTAGAAAGTATCTTTTCCTCAAATCAGTGGTTTTAAGGCCAAATAGGTGTCTTCTTTTTCAGCTGAGATTGGGAAGGTGATGAAACAAAAGATACAACTAGAGTCCTGTCCCCACATCCTCAAGTAAAGAAGCAATCTTACATCATGGATAAACTTATTCTACAGATGATAGGTTGTTTTATTCATAAGCTATTGTTTGTCATAATTCCAGAGGTATTGCATTATCAGTGCAAATGGGGGCAGTACTTCAATGCTCAGGAAGCAGCCTTTCTAAAAATTTGGCAGGGCTGTTGAACTAAACACAAAGCTTTATCACTCAGAGCCTCTTGGGGTATATTAATCCTTCACTTGTAGGTTTGTCAGATGAAAAGCAGCTTGGATAGTTTGATACATCTTTTAATTGTGTCTGAACTACAGTCAGTGCTGCATACAAAGCAGATAAAGCCAGTGTCAAGACACCCAAATGCTTACATGATGCCTCTTTCACCTGCAGGATACCCAGCTGATCTGCTGCTGCTCAGAAGAGCAATGGCTGAGGCTGAGAAAGAGCCCCCCTCTTGGCAGTTTCCAGTAACAAGCTCATTAGCAATGGCTGGCAAGACTACTGTGGAATAAGAAATGAGTTTGTCTAGGAGGGTAAGCCAGACATTTATATGCATATATGTGATGTCTATATGAGTGTTTTACTACTTGCTTCCTTCCCATCTCCTCTTGGCTACTTATATATGCAATACGTAATATGTACTGTGGCAAAAGTCAGCTGTGCAAGTGGTTTGGGGATGGCACTGCCCTGATGCCTGGCAGCATTTAATTCTGCTGCTGTGAGAGACAAAATATGGGACTAGATGGTTTAACCCAGTAGGGCATTTTGTATGCTCTTATGCTAGTTTGATCCTACAAATCCTTACTTATGAAGCAATCTTCTCTCATATAAGTAGCTTTGAGCACTCAAGCAATATATGATTCTTTATCTGAGCATCAGGTTCACATTTTTTATAAAACAAAATGGGTCACAGTCATTTTCCTGTAAGTCTTTCACTCAACATATCTATACCAAAGGTGAATCTGTTTCACTGAGTTTAAGAGGGAAGCCTGCTTTTCTGCGCCAAATACATTGTAGCCATTTTTAAAGCTTATCGTATCCAGGTATTCTACACAAAAATGGTGCTCATTTTTTCAGCAAAATCGGAGAATAGCATCCTTATTTAACACAATCCCTGCAATATCTCTTCTGAAACTCAGACAGGGTTCAGAGTTGTTCACTGTTCCAGTTCTGAATGGTTTGCTGAGTTTTGAAAATCTGTTATTAAAATCTTTCTTTGCTTTTAATTTAGCTTTCTCCCCCTTTTTACATGGAATTTGTCAAAATCAAGACAATAGCTTTTAAAGTATTTTCAGAGAGAAAACTTGACAGCTTTTTTCTATCTAGTCCTGAAGTCAGGAAAACAGAAATACAAAGTGAGCAAGAAGTCAGGCACTGGAGCAACATATAGCTCTATTCCATAAGCAGGCAGAGAAGTAATTTTGTGCCATGAGGAAACTTTATCTTCATTAGATACTAAAGGATACCATTCCATGAATGGCAGTATCAAATTTTCAGCTTGCCATTTGTACATTTGTTCATTTTCACACATTGGAGTAGTGGTACCTTCAGTGTAAAAGTACAAGAAGTGCTGGAATCTTATCTTAAGCCTAATTGTTTTTCCTCCACTTTCCCACCAGCAATCCAAAGGAGCCGTGACTTGCTTCATGCAGAGTTAGCCATAAATGTGAAAGGTGAAGAGACCACATGTTCACCATCATTGAATGTAAGGTATCTGTGACTCTTGTGTATTCTGCAGGTTTATAAAAGTATCAGAAAGGGCAAAATGTATCATGAATCTAATTGAAATTGATGATTAATATGTGAAAACATAAAACTGATACATTGTCCTGATAGCAAGAAAAAGACAAGAACAGGATCTCTGATTACACTTGTGCAGAACACTAGAGACTATGTAGGGACACAAATAGAGAGTTCACATTTCACATGTTCGTATCTCATTTTTACATTTTACATTGATTTTTAACTTTAAATAGTTTACAGCAAGAGAGGGAAAAGCAATAGCATGGATAGGAGGAAGAAACAAAATGACAGACTAAATTAAAAAACATGATTTACGCTATATGGTTCAATACGCCCATGAAAAAATGTGCATGTTCTTTTTGTGTTTTAACTAATTCATGTTGGTGACTCTGAAAATCTCTTTTTTTCTTTTCCCCCCGGGGTGGGGGTGGGGGGGGCTATAAGATATCTTGTAAAATATATCTGTAGGCCAAGTAAGGAGGGTCTGAAGAACATCAACAAGGAAGCAACACAGAAACAGCAACCTGAATCAATGTTCAGTCAAGCCCATTAATTATGCAACTTGTTTTGTGCTGATGTAAGTAGATCCTTAATTCTGAAGCAGCTTGTGCCTAGGGCAAAGGAGTGGATGAGACTGTTACGTTCCCATAGACAGCAGGTGATGGGGAGCTTGATCCAGTGAAGAGAAGGAGAGTATGAGAGATGCAAAACCTCAAACAGCCTGAAATTCAGGAGCACTGAAAATACCCAAGGAACGAGTATGGTCTTCAGGAGAATAACTTGTTTTATAAGCATGTGTATACCTGAATTTGACCCATCTTTGTATCAGAGGAGAGACCTGATATAAAAAGAAATTTCTGTGATGAAGAGTAGAAGAAGCCTGTCATCAGGCTATGGGAAAACGTCTTCACAAATCTATTACTTCTGTGTTGGAATTCAGAAACAAAGGAATGTAAAATCAAGCTAGCTCACATGCTGCAACTCTTAAAGTAGCTTTTTTAAAAAATAGAAATCACATTTGATTTCTGCCTTGGAAAAAAAAAAAAAAAAAAGTCTTGTGCAGAAAGTTGCAGAAAGTTACAGAAAGTCCTGGATCAGATTCTGTGGTCAGCAGCTCAAGTAGCTTAATACGATCAAAACTCCAGTTGAGTTTTTCCAGAAGAGAGTTCAGATTCCTCCGTGTGTATGTCTGTGCTTGAGTGGTTGCAGCATTACAACCATCCAATCAGCAATAACTGACATTATGGAATAGCTGAAATGGAGGACAGTGACAGCCAGCATTGGGGTGGAACTCCAGATGAACCACTGTTAAATCATGACCATCACTGGAGAATTAATTCCATTATGTCAGTCAATGTAAATGTGAAATATAAAACCAAATTAGAGATACTATTCCAAAGAAAAATACTTCAAAAAGTTCCTGGCTTCAGACTACCCATGGTCTGAACTGTCTCTGGTAGCCTGCTATATGCAGTGAAAATTGGATAAATATGTACTTAGAAGGCTTGCAATGACAGCCCACTGGGTCTGAACAACTCCTCTAAGTCTGGAAAGGCAGACAGTATTTGAGCAGGCAGCAGCCTGGCAACTAACAAACAGCACATTACTCTGCATCTCATAAATCTCCATGAAGTTTATTTATGCCCTTCTGAGAATGAATAACTAATGTGAAGCCTCTTATTGCCAGTTATTGTAGCCCTACACGAAGGGATTCAGGCATGGAAGCTGCTATTAATAGCAGTGAATGAGCTACTAATTGGATAGTTATGTAATGACACTGTTATGGAACCTAGTTTGGGTTTGACACCTTTTGTTTCCTAGAAACAACATTAAAACCCGCAAACAAATCCATGTTTAGTAGTATGTAGCATGAAATAAAGACAAAACAATTACCAATTTTTCAAAACTCAGAGGACTAAAAAGGATAAAGAAAAACAATAATTTCTCTGAATTCTGTCAGAAATGAGCTGGAAATGAATCGTTCAACAGATCTGCCATTCAAAGGGTTACTTCAAAGTAACTTTCTTTGCCCTGCAAATGCTGACAAAAAGTTCAAAGTGGCCTGTTTCTGCAATTTGTGTAATCTCGGAAAGTTGGGGTATTTTCTATTTAAAAAAATGGCTTTTCAATGAGTATGAACAGAACATAGTTTAAGGAGAAAGAACGACTAGAAACTCTGCGACATATGCTGATACAAATCATGTGCTAGGAATAGCCATGGATCTCTGCTTTTGTAAATGACAATAGAGATATACCTATACTGTCTGACTTTTTAAGTAAGTTAAAAAAAAGAAGAAAAAAGGGGGAAGAGAGAAACAACTGGGGATGACATTTTATTCCCTGCCATATAGAAGAGAAAATTGCCCTCCATTAGGAGAGCAGCTTTTATCTGGGGTACCTGTTGCAGTGCCTCTATTCTTGATTATTCTGAAGGCTGGGCATCACTAATGCAGTGTACAGCACCAGGAACTTCTCATGATGAAACCCAGCTACTGTCCTCCTCTAGTTCTGAGGTAATTTTCATTTGGCACATCAAATGCAACAACATACAGAGTATGTAAGAAAGATCCTTCCAGAGGTTTGTAGTTACACGTATAAAATAATATTTTAAGAGACTGCACAGCTCTAACACCTCTTGTATTAATATTTGACCATGAAATTAACTCTCAACATGCATGGTGCCAGGAACCGTTATTTGATCGGTGTTACAGGTGACTTACACCCTGACTTACTCAGCACAGTATGTTAGAAAGGGTTTATACCAGTAAAGGAAAACTCTAGTTCAGTTCTAAATTGTTAAATCACCAGTGGAAGCCACCAAAGGGCTTACAGAGATTTGATGCACAATGTCCCAGTAATTAGAGCAAGCATGCCGAAAAAGCTATGCTAACATAAGATTCAGCAACTTCTTACAGGAAAAAGACATTACAGAAACCAAGAAGGAATTCGGGTGGTCCAGATGTCTTCCACGTGTATACAGCTAATTATCAAGAACTAGAATCTGTTACCCATTATATCTGTGTGTACATGTATAACAGTATGCATAAACATATATATTTCTATCTCCAGACTATTAACTGCATCAGAATCACAATGTGGCAAGTAATATTAGAATCTTCTCCTAAAATACTCAGCATGCTTTCCTGCTCCTACCCCTCAGATGAAATGAGTTTTCTCTTAAATGGATCTCTTCAGTAGTAGTATAGTTTGGCTGCATTGTTACTGCTCTTCCATACTCTCACTTGTGTGAAAAGGAAGAGGGATATAGCAGCTCGTCTGAGTAGCAGCACTACTTCACATTTCTGTTTTGGCAGTACTGAAGAGTTCCAATAGGATACAAACTTACTTCATCAGTCATTTCATTGTAGGACCAAGTTCACCAGACTTAGAAAGTTCACTCACAGTCCTACAATTTCTTAATTCTCAATTATTCTGACTTTATACTGCTGTAATTTTATATTTTTACAATACTTCAGTATTGTATTAGGCAGTATTTAAAAAAAAAGCTGTCTAAATTTTTAAATGTTGTTTACATTTTAAAAACCTTAAAAATATTTGAAAGTTGCCTTTAATTTACATTTAGGTTTTATATGGGAAATTTTATTATATGTCTGATGTCTCTTTTTTGCCCTCAGTAATAGTGTTTTTTTCCACCTTTTTTCCACTGTCTATCTGCAATGATAGTACATTGAGCTACAACCTGCTCTGTATTCCTGCTGGTGAGTGCATGTAATTATTGTCTATTGATACCTGCTACCATTTCCTGCTGGGTTTATATAGACTTCAATTCACGTGTCGGTCATATTTTAATAGAGTTCTGGTGTGTTATGCCAATGGCCAAAATTCATGGGAGAAATGAATGGACCTTTAATTTCCAATCATAATTTTGCAGTCAGACTACTTGTTTGCATGGAAAAGTAGTTTATTTGCAACACTGCTTTGATGGTATTTTGGAACTCAGCTTACAAAGTGTTAAAAGTCCAAACTTGACAACCTTCTGGTGTTGTAATTGGAAGGAAGAAACATGTAGATATGTCAAGACTACAGCTGACTGATTTGGAGAAAACTCCAGGAACAAACTTGCCAACGAAGTTTTACGTTGACAAGCAGTATTCTTTATTGCAGTGCCAGGAGACACCGGGCACAGCTCCTCCTAAAGTGTGTCCCCATATTGCTGCACAAGCCGTCCTTATATAGCAGCTGGGCATATATACATATTCATGAGGCTATGTATGGATTACATCATCTTCCAGAAAGTTCCCTGCATGTGTACAAAAATGTGGTGGTAGTCATTCTGGGTCATTTACTTCTTCCAACAACCTTCATCACTGCTGGCAGCCTTTGAAGCTCGCGCAGTAGATGCTTATACCAGCTTAATTGGTTTGTTAACACCACAGACATAACAATCCTCCTGTCCTCCTGCTTATCAGTTAATTTAACTGCAGTCCATCCCAGATCCCTGCCATTCCAGATACTCCCTATCCTTACGTTCTGTTCTTCTAGCCTGTTTTTCTTACACTTATTTTGTACTAAGGTCATAAAGGCCTAAACTATGTCAACTACAACAGTTTATCTTGTACAAGAATTCTCAGTATGTTCCCTAGCTGTACTCTACTGTACTCTATATTTTTCTCTGTATATCATGCATCTCAGTAATTTTCCATTACTACTGTTACAAAGCCATCAAACTTAGCATTACTTAAAATTGATTCTACAGGTTTATACATTTCATTTTGTAATTTTGTACCCCCCCCCTTTGTCTCAGACAAAACCTGGAACTAAAAAGCCTCCTGAGTTGATTAAGCTATTTAGGTGCTCTTTTTTCCTCTGTGTACTTAGCCATGGAAGATGGACTCACAGAGGAAAAGAAAGCTGAAGGAAAGATGGTTTTCCAATGGAGAAACCGAGAACCTATTTCTTCTCAGGATAACATCCAGGAAATACCTTTTTGTTTGTTGTCCGCTGGATTTTACTATATCTTTTAAAACAAACCCAAAACTAAATAAATTGAAAGACCTCCTTGCAATTCTGAATCAGAAATGTTCTCTAGATGGAATTCAGGGTGGGGGAGGAGTTTACCTACAGCTTGCATCAACTGGAGGAGACGATGTTGAATATTCTCGTATCTTCTAGCGAATATTCACGTTATCTGGGTAAAACCCAGACTGTACATGAGTAATACCTGTTGATCTTGAGCTACCAAGCTCCTGCAGTACAAACTGTGGCTATCATTGCATTTCTGGTACTGTTCTATGCCAATTACCAGCACTATGAGTTGTGATAAAGTATATTCAGGAAAACAAAAAAAGACAGAAAAATAAGACTTTTGATGAATTCTGGTAATTTGTGTTAAATCTGTGTAATTTGTGTTAAATCTGAATTTACAGACAAAATTACTGCTAAAGGTATATACATAAAGCATATATGAAAATATTGCATATGTCTAATCATTACTTGGGGTACAACTCAAACGATATTTCATACTAATTGCTACAAAAATATTTACTTGAGCCAAAGCTTAGATACAATTAAGGAGATGCAGTTCATTCAGTAATTTTCTATGTTCTGTATTGGCCATCAATTTGCTTGAAATAAAAATGATACTAGCACATCTATCATACCTCACAGTTCCCAGAGAAAAACTAGCAAAATCCTTCTGATTATTTACACAAGTTATTTAGTGCTAATATATCTAAGGGAAAATACTGCTGTAAAACTAATAAAGACCCAGGTTGAGTTAAAGTTCCTTCCTGTAACACAGTATTTCTGATATCTACTGGCAACAGATCTGCTTCAATCTCTGAGACAAGGGGTGTCCATCCCACCTGAACCTGGCGAGCCACAGCCTCTGAGCTTTTTGGATGGTGCCCTGCAGGTACCCTGACATAGTAGCTGTCAAAGCCAGTTATTCACTGTTTTCTCTTTTCAAAAGGTGTTTAGTAAAGCTGCCCATTAATTCTATTTGCAGTGGAGGCCCATGCATGGCACTATCTGTTTTAATCCATTCAGCGAAGGGCTCAGTAAACAGAGAATGGTAAAGATCACAACAGAAACCTTTTGTACCATAAAAGCAAGGAGAACAAGCAATAGGACAAGGGAAAATTGCTTCAGGTTGCACCAGGCAAGGTTTAGATTGCATATTAGGAAAAATTCCTTCACTGAAAGGGTTGTCAAGCATTGGAACAGGCTACCCAGCCAGTGGTGGAGTTACCATCCCGTAAGGATTTAAAAGACATGTAGATGTGGTGCTTAGGGACATGGTTCAGTGGTGGACTTGGCAATGCTGGGTTAATGCTTGGACTCAATGATCTTTTCCAATCCAAACAGTTCTATGATTCCATGCTATATAAGACCGAAACACAGCAGCCACATTCACAGCTGCGCCTTTATCAAGAACTTTTGCACTACAATATATGCTCTGTGGAGCTCCAGAGATGTTGGGAAATGCTTGCAACTTTTGCAAATGATTAAAATAAAAACAAAAAGCAGGAAAAAGGGGTTTCTTGTTTTACATTTTGCAACGTAAATCCACTTGAAAAGGAAACCAAAACTTACCTTACTCAAACATTTTTTTTTTTTTTTTTGTGAAATGATTTAGACATTTGCACTTAATTCAAGTAATTACTTTTACTTGAAATGTTTTGGATAATAAATAAGAATATATTTTTTGCTCTGAGTATTCTGAAGTGTGCCGAGTGCAGTATGTGAAGATGTAAGAAATAGCATTCCTACAAAGTAAAATTAATTTACAGATTAGCTCTTTGAAAGTTGTACACATCTTTATCCTTATTTCCTTTCACTTTCCTCATACTATTAGCACTCCCTGCTGTCTAGGTCATGAAACCAGTTACTGCATGTCTCCTCTACTTATATTTATAGCCTCCACAAGCCTTACAACTGCATCTCTGAAGTTAGCCTTCTTCCCAGTGAGTGAGTGGTGTCTCAACACTAGCCTATGCACTAGCTCATTCAAGATCTTCCTCTTTCCCGATGAAATCTTTCCTCCCATCTTTGTTTCAACCTGTCCAAACTATTGCCATCAAAATATTTCCCTTTTCTCACCACGTTGATGATGTTCCCTTCTAAAATCTCAGCATAGACTTCCTCCATAATTCAAGCCTGCCTCTTGTCTCGGCTGCATTACTACTTGGTAAGCCCTTTCTTCTCCAGCACTGAGAACACCTGTGTATGGGAAGCAGGGGACATTGTTGTTAATTTCCTTCTTTAAATTTCTTCATCAAAAGGATGCTCTGAATCTAAAAGCTATGGTAGATGAAATTAATTTGAAATGAGTCACCTCCCTCATTTGTTTCAGGAACTGCCTGAAAGTATTTACAAAACCTTCACTAAAAAGCATTCATAATAAAGATTCAGCATGACTGAAATGATTGCATGAGATTTCTACTAAATGAATAGAGATGTCTGGAACTTTTATTATATCCCCTTAACTTTTCGTCCCTGGCTGGACCAGCCCAGGGCTTACTCCTCATTGTGATAATTGGCAATAATAGCCATCAGGCTTTTAGGTGACTTAGCAGTAACTGAAACACATTGTATCATTCCCATTCCTTTTCACCGCCTCTTCTTGTTCCAGTTCTTATGGAAGCTGTGGTACTGGATTGGGAAGGCCAGCATGTAGTCACAGTGGGTTTGCAGTTATCTGCATCCTCTGATGCCTTTATAAGGCTTGCTTAATGCAAGGGGAGCACAGCAGATGAGCAAATGCAGTCTCCTGTTTTCTACTTCCTTTCTAGACCTGTGAGCTTCTGTGCAATATGCCAACCAAGATCATAGTTGACTCATAAGCTTGAAGATATTGAGGTTGTCATTGCCAGCTTTGCCAGATGCACATATTTCTCTTGAATTTATATGACAAGGTTACACTAAAATCAGACTTCTTATCATGCCAGAGAAATGCATCTATTTCTGAGTCTTTCACCACTGAACCAAAAGTAACAAACACCTGGGAACTCTGGAAGGAGATATATTTATCCTTTCTGAGTCATCTAATCATACAGGGCTCAAGGCTGGTGCTAAAACTTCCAGAAACATTTGGAAAGCCACCACAGAAATCAACACAAATTCAGGCTCTGACACATGAAATGAGCATTGTCAGGAACAGATCTATATGCTTGTACAGACAAGATTTCATGAGCAGTTTCCAAAAATAACTTGAATATCTGCTGTCGGATCAGGTGAGTTTTATTCTTTCTCATCCTTCACCTTTTCTTGGAAAGAGCTTTGACAATGTGATGATTCTCCCTAGCATTTAACCTAAGGCTCATTGCTCCACGTAGCAGACCTCTTTCCCATTCTTCCTCAACAGAAGGCAGAGAGGAATTTAATGAGGTCTGAACCTATATGAGTTTCAGAGAAATATGTAACAGTTACAGCTGCATTTGTTACATCTATGTTTCAGACCAGAGCAGTTTTTTGTTAATGTTGGCAACTCTGAACAAAGAAAGTATTGAAGTTATTAAATGTAAACTATGTTAGGCAGCTGCTGGGGAGGGAAATCCATACCGCTTTAGTGGCATCTTGGAATCACTCAATTTTAATTATTGAAATTAACATCAAAGATATTTTTGCTGTATAGAAAACTGTCATAATTTAATTTTTTGTTCTGTGCTTTTCTATTCCACACTGTACTAGCTACAACCTAACTGTGAAATATGCATGTGTGCACCCCAATATATAGTTATTGACAGCATTTGGGATATCAGCTCCTGGATGTTTTATGTAGCAAATACAGATAAGCAGTTTATAGCCTTCTGAGGTCTTACAGAATCCAGTCAGGGGACTGTTGCGGCTCTAGTGCCCAGTGTAACAATGCAGTCTGGAAAAATCTTTCTTGTCTTAATCTACAAAATGACCTTTGAGGGTCAGCAGCAATCTTGGCAGACTGTATACTAGCCTGTCTGCTTAAGAATATTTAAAGCTCACTTGTCCAAGCTGTTATCCCTCCTGTGCACACCAGGTGAACTACTGAAAACAAAGGAAAATATCCCATTGGCTTCTGAAACTACTAAGTCCTTATTCAACTCAGATGGGAAGGGTGATTTACCTACAGATAAATACGACTGATGCAAAACCCAGTAATAATCCAGCTGATCAAAGTCAATTTTGAGAAGGAGAAATATCCCCTTCCCCTTTTTAAAGATACGTTGTGACTATGAAGTAAAGCTCCTAGATGTTACAGTTTATAATACCTTTACTGAAGCATTTTGAACACTTTCATTCAATCACTAGTCTTTCCTTCACTTAGACCTAAAGATTCAAGATGTTCTTCCTTAGAGCAGTGGTGGTTGCTGACTTTGTCACTGAATTCCTGAATTTGGCATTGCATTGACATGGTTTCAGCCATTAAGTGCTGTAAAACAGCAACCTTCTGCATGCTTTTTTGTGTTCTGCTCTTCTCTCTCATTCCATTGATGAATGCTCCATTGACGAATTCATTCATAACTTGAAGTATATACTTTTTTTTTTTTTAATCATATCTATCACTCAAATTCATGCCACACAAGTCAGTGGCAAAAGATGTAATTCTCAGACTGCTGCTGACTCTTGTTACTTGCATGTAAGAAAAGCTGCTTAAATAATGTAGTATTTCAGTTGCTAGGAATTCATAAAAAATTACTCAGCTCAAAATTAAAGTGAAACGAGGGCAAGTGTATTAAAAAGAAATCACTCTCTTCAAAAGCATTAAAGGAATATTCTTAATTAAAAATATCTTCAAATAATAATAATAAAAAAATCTCATTATTTAAAATTCTGAACTTGTATCTTAGAGCATTTCTATTTTGTTTCTGGTGCAAACTAAAACATCTGTTTTGCTAAGCTGGTATTTTTGTCCATGTTAGACACACACACAAAGCTAAAACATCAAACCTGCATTAATTTTTCGCCTAGTTCTCCCTGTAGTGCTTCTAGAGGTAGGAGTTAAATGAATAGCAATGCTTCCTAATCTATCAGGAGTAATGGTTTTTAGGCCAGAGAGAAGTTTTGGTCTCCTGCATACCAAGAGTGTGACATAATCACTGAACTGATTGGATCAATCAGTTATTCTGCCAACATCTTTCTGGATCACTTAAGAGTAAATTAATCCTACGTAAGATTAGAGGAGAATAAGAGTGAGCACACACACAGTACCATAGTCAGGTAGTAAGGTGCTTGCCAGGGGTGTAAATAATGGATAAATAATTAATTTGCTTTTGGGAGCCTTCAAGGATCTGCTTCTCTGGGCGCTTATGCACACATGGTGGAGCAACCGGCAGCAGAGGATTGAGCAAGAGAGCTTCTCCACAGAAAAAAAAACAAGTCCCAGGCAGGTTGCTCAGCAGCTCCACTGCAGCTCATTATGACCTCCAGAGACCTGGGTTATCTCGGACTAGTATTAGTTTCTGAAGTCAGCATCAATCAGAAAGCCTTTCAATGGAAGCTGCTCCAGCAGAAGATGTTAGGACCTGCTGTGGGCCACCAACACCACTTGGAAATGAAAGGCTACAACAAGTGAGCCTCTGACACACCGGCCAGATGATGCTACCAGGGCTCTCTCTTCCCCCTGCCCTCCCCTTTCCCCCCAACTTTATTTAGGAAAGTCCAACTGCTCCAGTGAGAAAACAAAAGAGGTACAACATACGGCACAACTGATAATTCATTACTGACCTGAAATCTTTTGCCTCCAGTTCAAACTATTACAGTGAATTGCAAACCCACATATTGTCTTCTTTGTGATTTCTCACAGTCGATCCTTTTACCCTGTTTTTACATCTTTCCTTATTTCCACATATTGGTTTGTTCTTTTCATTGATTACCTCTCTCCATTTTTTCTGCTGTCTTTGGATATTCATTTTTCTATCCGCTTTGACATTGATTATTTTGTTTCTGACCCTAACAAACATTCTACTTTCTTCCAATTTCTCTTACTCCCTTTTTAAAAAAAAAAAATCTCTCTTTGTTCCCTGTCCTCTTCATTTGTTATGTTTCTGTGATTCTCTGTTCCTATTATAAAACTAGTTTACCTTCTGTCCCTCTTCTCTCTCACTACAAGGCATGTAACTCCACCAGCCACAGGTCTGATGGTCCCATTTCCCTTTCCACCTGCTGACACCTCTCCCTTCCTCTCGATCTCATGTATCACTCCCTCTTCTTTTTTTTGCTCCTAGTTCCACGTTTCTCCTCTGGCTTTTCCATTATATTCCTGCCTTCTGCCCTCCCTGTTAGCAGAAACATCTACCTTTGGTGCTTTATCCCACAGATCTTGGCTTCCTTCACCTCCTTGATGCTCTTTAGATCAAGGCCACAGCCACCTTCTTGGCCAGTTCTGGGATGTTTGTCATGCATTATCAATGTGAGCCTCTGCAGTAATATACATGAAACTGCTCCTGTGTTTTTCATCAGTTGCCCCAGTGGGATATGCGCAAACTTGGGAAGCACCAAGGATTCCTGTTCATAAAGCAACTACCTAGCTAAGCCCAAGGGCACTCAGGTTTTCAGGCCATTTTCTGCTTGGACCTCTGCTGTAAATGGCTTTTGCATTTGTTCGTTAACTGAAGATACAATATTCCCAGCAGTCCTTGTAATGAGAAGTCTACAGGAATGATCTTTTGAAAGCTCTCCAGCTCCTTCCAAGTGTAAGCAAACTGAAAAGCTCTATTTGCAAGATCAGAAATAAAATGAAAATCGCACTTTGGCTGTCTAAAAATAAAGCCATACAAAGCAAAGACCTTGCTGAAGAGCAAACTCTTAAATTAAATACAATTTCCTCTGCCATAATAAATGTTTCAGATTCTGAAGATGAATATATAATTAATTCCACTCGTTAAGCTGCAGGAACTTTGGATGAACAGCTCTTCTTACAGACCTGAACTGTTTACTCCTCTCTCAGAAAAATAAAACCAAAACCAAACAAATCTGCTGAAGAAACACAGTCTGGGATGTTTTTTAATGTTTTGGGGGTTTTTTGTTTATTACCAAGATCTGACTTTCTGCTTCACGAGATTGTTTCTGTGGCCTTAATAGAAACCTGAAGCTCCAACCAGCTTTTAGAAGTTAAAATAGTGGGCCAGATCATTGGCTGCCATTTTGGCTGCTTCTGGCTACTGGAGGAATTTGGAGAATGTATGCAGTACTTAAACGGCAGCTCCAAATTACGGGTTTGTTTCAGCTAAAGAGTGAACTACATTTAAGAAATGATTGTTGTAACATGGTAAAACCCTCTCAACTGCAGTGCTTCCAAGCTATTCATCATTTCCCTAGTATCTCTCGTTATGGAAATTCTCCAAGTCCTATGATACTGACCTTGTAAGCAATTATTGTCTTTCCTTAGCTCTTATAATAAAATTCATGCTTGATATTTGACTTTTTTTTAAATCTCAGTATGAATCTTGCATCCTTATGTCATTAAAAGAAACCCAACTTTTTTTTCACTAAATAATAATTATATGGCACAGCACAAGACACTTCAGCCAAATGTTTATTTTCAAAGTATACTATTAGGAAAAAAATTACACAGAACAAGAAGAGTATGTTTAATTTTTTTAATGTCTATGTATATGTAGACAAGAAACCTAGCAGAGATGCCCCTGTAAATACTCAAAATCATCAGACTTCTCTGTGGTTTCAGTACTGCTGATAAGTCTTATTTATGCAGGTATATACAAAATTATGCACAACTTGCAAGTTACATTTTTGATAAAGGGAACTAAAAAATCTGCCACCCTTCTGAACACTTTTTAAGGTACCTTTCCTTCACTGATCTGAGAAGAGATTCATTCTTGCTTCAGTGCAAATCTGCTGGTCTAAATTGAAACATCCTCATCTTTTTGTACTGCCGCACATGTTTCCCCAGAGAGGAGCTTATGGAGTAAATGCTTTGTATTTGCTCACGTTCTCAAATACTTCCCTTGCTGCTGCCTCTGTGCCATGAATTTAGTGTCTTTGTACGCGGTACAGCTGCCTCACCCAGAAGAAAACTACCCTTGTAGATGGACTTACATGTCCGCATTGCACACACACACAGGCATTCATGTTCCTTCAGGCAAGAGTTGGCAGGTTTTATTTCTTCCTACAACACTGCAGCTCTGGATCCTTGTTCTAGAAACTTTGGAGCTTTAAAGAAACATTTGTGGAGGTATTTCGTATGCGTGTCTTCTCACACATCAAAATAGGATTTAGATGTTTTAGACCGCAGCTACACACTGCCTATTACAGTGAAGCTCTACTTGCACTACAAACTGACATATTCAATGCTTTAATGCTTAAAGCCCTGTGCAGATGTTAATTTAACTCATTACTTCTCTCACCACCACTCAGCTTAGCAGAAAGGAATAACAGCAAAATGATACAGCTTGCCTAAAGCAGATAGGCACTGGCAAAGCCTAGACCAGAAGCAAGAGTGAAGTTACAAAGGCTTTGGTGATACATATACATTTGAAAAGGTTTTTAAAGGAAAAATATCAAAGTTTGCAAATGGCAAGTTTTGATTTTAGTTCCAATAACTAGCATTTCCTCGTTGGCCACTATTACTTCAGCTTTAAATATTTTACAAAAGGAAATGTTACGGATAAACCAAATCTAAGCACGTGTTTTCCACTTGCCCCCCAAATTCCGGTACACAAATCCTGTACTTAAAGCATTTTTAGTGTTGCTTTCAGAATTAAAAAAAAAAAAAATATATCCAAACACTTGGAAATCAAACACATTTGCAGTGTGTCACAGAATTCTCTCCTGACTTCCTCAGGTGGTGACCCCTCATTTTGTGTCCATTTGTGGTCTCTGACGATGTGGTTGCATGCTATCTGAGCTGAGAAGCTTGCCCTTATTTGGGACAGGAATTACACCAAGGTAAAAGAATCCAGGCAGCTCTTTACTATTACATTTTATCTTCATCACAAAGCTTTTTGCTTTGGGTTCTCAACCCTCCCCGTCTATCTGTGCTGCAACTATAGTGTTATTCTCACTTCCTGGTGGTGCAGGGCTTGGTGAGCATGGCGCTCCCTTCGCAGCACATCTCAACCTCTCCTTAGTGTCTCCACATCTCAACGCCTTGGCCAACATCTACCCACGTCTTGACGTCCCTACAAGCTGCTGCTGCCTCCAGTGACCTCCACTGTCAAGGATTCTCCTCTCGCTGCTTCTGCTCTCTCTCGTTCAGAACGGATCCCCGTGGATTCAGGGTGATGCACAGAGATGGATAGTTTAAGGAAGTCAAGCACGGGTGCACGGATAACGCCTTCGTTTAATTCTACCCCAACTTACCCGTTTAACACTGTGCTACGCTTAATCCGTGCCTAAGAAGTAGTTGACAGCTATGCAGCCGTTTACGCCATGGCAGACGACTGCTAAAGAGCGGGCAGGTTCCTGCCCGCTTTGCGCTAAGCACGGCTGTCGCTCCGTCCCGGGGAAGCCTCCCGCTGCGGAGCACCTGCGGGAACCGCCGCCTCAGGCCACCGTCTCCTCAGGGAGCGCCGCTCCCGCGCTGACCTCTCGCCGCCTAAGCGCGGCGGCCGCTCTGCTCCCAGCCCTGGCGAGGGAAACCGATGCAGCGGGAGCGCGGGACGGGCCTGCAGCGGCGGAACGCGATCGGCCCGCGGACCCGCCACCGCCACCGCCACCTCAGCGGGGCGCCCGCCGGCGCCCACATCGCCCCTTCCCTGCCGCACAGGCGCCGCGGCCCCCGTCAGCGGCTGGGGAGGCCCAATCCCCTCCGGGCTGAGTCACCGCACGCCGCATGTCGTGTCCCGTCCCTGTTTCCCGCTGTTACCTTCCCGGTCACTCCTCCATCGTGGCTGCACCGCCGGCTCCCACAGCTCTGCGGCCGCCACGAGCATAGGGAGCGGGCCGGGCCAGGCCGCGCCGCCGCGGCGGGAGGAGGAGGAGGAGGAGGAAGAGAACGCCCAGGGGAGGCGCCGCGGCCCTCGCGCCTGCGGAACGGCCTCCACACCTCTGGGGAAGGAAGGGAAGCGGCCCCCGCCCCTCAGCCCGCCCGCAGGACTACGGCTCCCAGCCCGCCGCGCTCACCTCCTCCGGCGGACGGGGCGGTCGGTGCAGGCCACGCCTGAGCCGTAGTCCCGCCCCGTGCGGAGCGCGGCCTTGGCGTCGAGGGCTGGGTTGCCGGGGGTACGGCTGTTGAGGCCCGACGGCGTCTAACACCAACAGCACCGGG